>CAKNWT010191370.1:0-13740 GCA_932066315.1 Andricus coriarius
GCTATAACCTCAGGACCACCTCTTGAAATCACTACACTGCACTCCGGACACGAACAAACCGACCACAAGCACTTTAACGATATATCAACTTTATATACAGAAAAATCTGAGATACTCAAGGAATCTCAGAAAACTGAAGCGGAGCGAATCAACACGTCCGTAACCGACGGCTGCATGATCAGAAATGTGGATCTGGGACGAAGAAATAGAAGAATTGAGAGCTTGGGAAACAAGGCAAGGAGATGAGAATGACAAAGAACAGGAAAATAAAAAGAAAGGAAACGCGTCGGGGCTTAAAAAATAAAAAAGGGCTAAAGACAAAGACGGAAAGAGCAGTAGGAGAAGATAGACGCGTGAAAGTGGCATTCTAGAATATCTCAGGTTTGAAGAAAAAGGTTGAAGGATTTTGGCGTGATTTAGAAAAGTAGGATGTGATTATGATGAGTGAAACCTGGGCGGATGAGAAGGACTGAAAGGGGATAAAAAGAGTGTTACCTAAAGATTATGTGTGGGCAATGCAAGAAGCAAGAAAGGAATACGTTAAAGTTATAGGGATGGGCGGCATGATCTCAGAGGGGAGGAAAGAATTGACAGTAAGAGGGAGAACAGAGGAGGACAGGGAGGCAAAGGATGGAACGATAAGAAGGATTATAATTAGAAAAGTCAAAATAGCGGTGGTTTGTATATATAGAAGAAGAGGGGAAGAGGAAGGCTGGAGACTAATAAGGAGGTGGATGGAGGAAAAGAAGGAAGAGTTGGTGTTGATAGGTGCACGGAGAAACTCTGGCACGAGCGGTAAGTGTTAAAATCAAAATTTTTTTCATAGCACTAACCACAGTTGTCAACGCACTAACCGCTCGCGAATTCACACGAGCCGCTCGTGTTAATGGCAACAGCAGCGCGAGCTTGGTAAGTGTTACGATTGGCCCGGTCCGTTCTTGGGATTGGCAACAATCTCTCGTGTTAATTTTTAATAGCGCGTAGTGTCAAATAGCTCTAACGTTTAGTGACAACCGCGCTGGTCTCTCGGCTCATTCGCAGCAACAACTTTCATTTTTGTCCAACTGCACTATGAGCGGCATCAGCCGATCGAGAAGAACTAACCTGCATGCACGTCGGCTTTGTTTATTCGTGCAGTTGAATCCGTTTTATCAATAAACTTGTGGCTAAGATCGGTTAGCGAGTGATTGACTATTTTCGTTTTCTACATTAATCGCTTTTTTTTCAATTTATTCGATTTAAATTGATAGAATCATTTAAAGGGTTGTACTTTTCGTCAATATCTGTTGTTAAACCTTGTTTGGCACACCTCCCTGGAGTAACGTACTTGACACTTGGGGTCGTTGACGACCCCAGCGTGAAAAAATTGTTATAAATAATAAAGTATTAAATATTTTTACTTCAACCGGGAAAATCCGGGAATCGTCCTTGATTTTATTTTTGATGCGGGAAGTGCATTTCGTTTCCGTATAATTTATAACTTTTTATTGTCCCGTTGAGCTACTTGCTCTACTCTTTACTTACTTAAAATTTAAATTCTTAAAAATAATCAGAGCAAATTAGAAAATATATTTTTACAAAAAATTTTAATATTGCAATCGAGAAAATTACGCATGTGGCAACCCACTATGCATTTTTATGTATGCTTCTATCGTAAGGGGGTCCTTTTCTTATATTTATAAGCGGGAAAAATACGCGATTTGTCATGGAATTTCTGGGGTAACATTTAGTGGAAACTCTGCTCTACTATTACAGATAAATATTCCATAATTTTAGTTGAAAATTGTTCCTTTGGTTAAATATTAATTTTTTTTCGTGAAGATTTAATTATTCATTATTTGGGTGACAATTGATCTTTTATAGATGAAAATTCGTATTTTTTGGTAGAAATTAACCTTCCTAGTTGAAAATTGGAAAGTTTTGTTCAAAAATATTTTCTTCAAATTGTGCCTATTTCATTAATTAAATTCTGATGAAAATTTTACTTTGAAAGCGCGGTTGTCACTAAACGTCAGGGTTATTTGACAACACGCACTATTGAAAATTAACACGAGAGATTATTGCCAATCTCAAGAACGGTCCGGGCCAATCGCAACACTTACCAAGCTCGCGCTGCTGTTGCCATTAACACGAGCAGCTCGTGTGAATTCGCGAGCGGTTAGTGCGTTGACAACTGTGGCTAGTGCTATGAAAAAAATTTTAATTTTAACACTAAACGCTCGTGCCAAAAGCAGTGGTAGCTCTTGCTTCGGTCGCTCCATGTGGCGTCCGTAAGCGCGGCAGAGGGAGAAAGGAAAGAGGGGGAGAAAGGTACACAAAAATGGGAGTCTGGGGGGTAGAGAAATTGAAAGAGTTTAAACAGAAAATGGAAAAAGAGAACGTTAGGTATGAAAGAGAGGAGGGAGTAGACTCGTTAATTGAAAGGTTGAATGGGTCGATTGAGAAGGTAAGGGATGAGATAGGTACAAAGGAAGAAAGAGAAGAGGGAAAAAGAGGCTGGTGGGACGAGGAATACAGGGAGAGTAAAGAGAGAATGAAAGAGTGTGTAAGAAAATGGAGGAATGAAGAAATGGAGAAGGCGGATTACAACAGGAGAAAAAGAGAACATGAGAGGATGCTGGAAAGGAAAAACAAAGGAGGAATACAAGGAAGAAGTAGAAAAAGCGATCAAAGAAGGTAGGGGTTGGGATGTGATAAATAGGGAAAGAGGAGGAAGGTAGGACGTGAATGAGGAACTAGAAATGGGTGAGTGGACGGATTATTTCAAGGGGCTGTTGGGGGGAGAACGAAATAGGATCAAAGGGGAAAAAAAGAAGGATAGTCCAGGAAGAAATGGAGGAAGGGAACGAAATAACAAGAGAAGAAGTGGATGAGGCAATAGATAGACTCAAAAGACACAAGGCTACAGGAGAGGCTGGTATGGAGAACGAAGCGATAAAGTATGGAGGAGTAGGGGTTAGGAAAGAGATGTGGAAGATCTGCAACAATGTCTGGAAGGAGAAGGGTGGCCGGAGGAGTGGATGAGAGGGCTGGTCGTACTGCTTGTCAAGAAAGGGGAGGGAAAGAAGGTAGAGGAGTACAGAGGGATCACTCTTATGCCAGTGGGTTATCGAATATATGCAGAAATTCTACGAAAAAGGCTAGAGAGTCAGATAGAGGAGAAACAAATTATCCCACACAATCAGGTGGGATTCAGAAAATTTTAAAGCAGCTTTTGACTCAGTGAATAGAAAAGTGCTCTCGCAGGCAATGGAAGAGAGGGGAATAGAGGAAGGGTTGGTAGAGATGATAAAGAAAATTTTTACTGAAACCAAGATTAGGGTGAAGATAAAGAGGGAAAAAGGGGAGGTTTTCTGGACAGGAAGAGGTCTAAGGCAAGGGTGACCATTGAGTCCGCTACTCTTTAATATGATGCTGGCAGACTTGGAAGAGAAGCTAAAGGAGAAAGGGAATGGAGGAACGATTTTGGGTAACAGCAAACTGTACTCTCAAGCATACGCGGACGACGTAGTTCTGGTAGCAGGCGATGAGAAGGGGATGAACTCAATGATGAGAATTTTCGAAGAGTATGTGGGAGCAAAAGAACTGACGGTGAACGTAGGGAAGACTAAGGTGATGTGCCTCAGAAGTAGAAAGATCAAAATAGGTTACGTTTGGAAGATGAATGGACAAACAGTGGAAAGTGTGGATGAGTTCTGTTAGTTAGGTTTTTGGTTTGAGGCAGGAGGGGGAAACGAGGTGCAGGTGAGGAAAAGAATCCAATGTGCGAGTAAAGTAATGGGCCAAGTATGGGGTATAGGAACGAGAAGGTTCAATGACGATTGGAGAATGAGGGTTTGGTTGTTTGATGCGTTGGTTTGGGCGGTGTTGTGTTATGGAGTGGAGGTCTGGGGATGGAAGAAACACAGGAAAGTGTAAGGCATACATGAGAGATTTCTGAGATGGGTAATGGGGGTCAGTTGGAGTTGCCCAGGATACATGTTAAGGGAAGAATTAGGAAGGGAAAAAATGATAACTAGACAAATTAAGTGAGCTTGGAGGTTTAAAGAGAAGCTGAATAGGGGAGAGGGGAGCAAAATAGCACAAGTTTGCTTGGACGAAGTTCGGAACAAGGAGACGAGAGGAAATTTGGGAAATTTGAAATGGGAGGAAGAAACGAAAAAAATGAGGAGGGCTTGTGATATGCAAGAAGGGGTTGTGGATTGGCAGAACATAGAATTAGAGCTATTAGTAAGACAAGGAGAAGAGAGATGTAGAAATATTATGGATTCCAGGTACAATACATGGTATACGATGGTCAACGGGTTGACGAAACCAGAATATTTGCAAAAAATAAAAAAGGAACACAAATAGAATAGGGTGGTACGGTTTAGAATGGGAAAAGGCGTGAGAGCTTGTAGATATTGGATGAATGAAGAGGACAATCTGTGTAGAGTATGTGGATACGAAATGGAGTCATGGGCACATGTGTTAGAGAGGTGTACAGGAGAGGAAGGTGGACAGTTGAGTGTGGACGAGTGTGTAAGATGGATTTGTGATGGTAATGCATAGGGAGTGACGCGGATGAAGAAATTGGAAGAATTAAGAGAAAGCAAGGGAACATGGCAGAGCCAAACGGGTAATCCAATTAAAGGAAAATAAAGAGCAAAAAGTTTGTATCAAAATCGTGGAAAATATATTTTTATGGTAAGAGGAAACGGAAGCCCTGGAAGATCGCTCATTTGTAGAATTATTAGCACTAAGATTAGTTCTAATATTATAAGTAAGGCGAAGCATTAGAATATAAGCAGCGGTTAAGTTAGATTAAGGTTGGAATATAAATATATGTACAGGGAGCGGAGGCCCTCAAACCCTTAAATGGGAGAGATTAAATATACATACATACATACATACATGCATGCATACATACATACAGACATACATAAATAATTCTTTTTTAATGTACATATACTTAAAAGTTTGTCATAAGGACAACCGCAGGATTTCGCTGGGAGCAGGTGCTAATCTGAAAAATTGCACCCGTTCCCAGCGAAATCGCGGTGAAATTTCAGCTGCAACCACGTCTCACGACCGTGAGATAGGTGGTCATAGTCTGCGATGAATTCAATACGATGATCCGACAAAAGTTTCGTACACCCTGAGGACACGGAGCGACCCAAGGACGACCGCCTTCTGCATTTGCCCCCGCAAGTATCTTAGCATTTTCTTGACACGCAGGGATGCTTTTCAGGCTATTAACCAGTTAAACCTTGGCATCTCCAAGAGCGCCAATGATCAAGACGATTAGCTTAACGGAATATTCCGGGTATAGCCGTCGCAACTCCCTTATAAGTTCTTTATACCTCTCTTTCTGTTGATACTCCTTGGCTATGATGTTTTTGTCAGCCGGTGCCGAAAATTCGATAACGAAGATGGTTAGTTTCTCGAAGTCAAGAAGAACTATGTCAGGCCTCGAGTGCACAACAGAAACAATTGTCAAGAATATGAAGTTCCAGTATATCCGACACTTCTCATTCTCGACAATTGACTCTATTTTCCTAGGAGCGTTTAGCTGAGCGGTATTTGGGCTGATTCCGTAAGAGTGACAGAGATGGTAATAAAGAACTCTTAGTGCCGCATTGTGCCTTTGGATGTAGGTCGTTCCCGCATGAGTTGGACAACCAGATAGAATGTATCCTAGAGGCTCGGGGTGTGCATGACACGCTCTGTAGCTATCATCGGGAATGTCTTGGCTCAAAATGTGGCGACGGTATGCTAGAGTGGAAATGACACCGTCTTGGCATGCCAAAATGAAATCCTCCGTACACGACTTCAATCCGGGTGATTTAAGGAAAGCAAACGTTAGCTCATACGACATCGATAGATCCTCCACATTTCTGTGGAAGATGCCGTGCATCTTCTTCTCGAGGAGCTGTACGCGGAAGTTTTTCTCCTGTACTTTCTTAATCCGGGCCTTCAGGAGTGATTACTCGAGATGGATAAGATTTGATGCACTTTGCTCATCACTGATATTGAAGTCAAGGCCGAGTGTTTCAGCAGCCTCCTCCGCGGCTTTGTAGAGAAACGCCCCTTTGCCCACTTCTTCGTGTTTCCTGACCATTTTAAGAAGAGGGTCTTGTCCATTTGCGACTATATGTGCTGTACCCAAAATAATCATGTTGTAAAGACATTCAAGATTTAGAATTCCGCGACCAGCTTGACGGCGTGAGATGTAAAGTCGCGGAACAGAAGATTGAAGGTGCATGCTTTTGTTCATGTGCATAACCTTTCGGGACCCGATATCATGGGGTCTGAGCTCGTCCTTCATCCATGCAACCACTCCAAATGAATAGAGTACTAACAAGACGGCAAGCATGTTCGTCGCAGATACTTTTTTCCTCGCCCACAGTTCGGAAGACCAAATCCGTCGAATAAGATGTTTGTATCTGCATCGGAGAGTATCCTTTATAGATATCACGTCCTGAATGCGGCTCTGTGGCACGCCAAGGTATTTATAGGTCTCTCCAGCGCCAAGGTGTCGTATAGCGCTTCTGTCGACGAGCTCAGGGTCTTCCGGGATTCCATTAAGTTTTCCTTTGTTTAAATAAACCTTGGAGCATTTTTCTAACTCGAACTCCATTCCCATTTCTTGAGTGTACTCTTTGATAATGTCTAGAGCTAGATGTAGTTTCTCTTGATTTTTAGCATATATCTCAAGATCATTCATGTAAAATACATGAGTGACTGTATGCTTTCGATTTCCAGGTTTGCCGCAGAGGTACCCTTCGGAGTGGCGAAGTGCGAGAGATAGTGGCAATAATGTGAGGCAAAAGAGGAGAGGGCTCATGGTGTCGCCCTGAAACACACCTCTCTGAATGGTGACACTGTTAGTGTTCACACGATGTTTTCCAGATGAGATAGTAAATCTGGTTTTCCAAAGCGGCATTAATCTCTCTATGTACCTTACGATGTATGGATGAACCTTTAGGCTTTCCAACAGATAGATGATAAGTCTATGGGAGGTTGAATCAAAAGCATTCCGGTAATCAATCCAGGTCATCGATAAGCAACGCTGATAGAATGCTGCGTCTTTACAGACACATCTATCAATGAGCAGGTTCTCCCGACATCCTGCTACGCCTTTCTTCGAGCCACGTTGTTCGTACATCTCTCGCCACACAGGTCCAATTGTCCAAACAATCCTATCATTTAGGATAGATGTGAAGATCTTATACTGTGTTTCCAGACAAGTTATTGGCCTGTAATTTTTAGGGTCAGCTAAGTTGTTCGTGTTCGGCAGGAGCACTGTGCGCCCTTCTACCAACCACTCTGGAATAAGCTCTTCCGACTTTAGATTCTCTACCGTTGTGACATTGAAGAACTGAGGGTGCTCCATAGTTGCAAAGGATATCCAGGAGATGACGGGATACTTCTTCAGCAGTTTTAAATTTTAAAGGCTTAAGAATCACAAATTTTGTAAAATGATCTTGATAGTTCATGATAAATTTAAAATCACCATCTTTACAAGTTTGCATGTCAATCAGGTCTACTTGAGCACGTTCGTTGATTTCTTTAAGCAATAGAGGCTTCGTCGCTGAACCCTTTTTTGGAAGAGTCCGGCTTTTCTCACAGATCACACATAATTGTAAATATAAATTGATTGAATCTCTGGTTATGTTTGAATATTTTTTACTCACAGCTTTCTCCGTGCGGTCTCGTCCAACGTGACCACGTTCAAGATGCGGTTGATGAATCGCGTCAAATATTTCGTTATCGCACAGAAAATATTTCACATCCTGCTGCTTTTCGGAAAGTGGCGTAATCAGTTTCGTGTGATCTCCAACCTTGATAACAAGGTAACGTTTAAGACTCCTGTAATCCATCGATGATTTTTCCTTTTTTTCTTTAGCACCTTCAACTTCCTTCACGATTTCATTGTATCTTTATAAATTCGAAATACGCGACGAGTTTTCTGCAATTTTGAGGGCACTAAATTCGTCTTCGAATTTGATTGTGATTGCTTGATTTTCTGCTACGACAGCCATCGTTAAGAATTTTCAAAAACACTATCGACTTATAAATATTATTCCGATGCGATAAAAAATCCACACTGAAACTCCAACCACAAGAATTAAAATTTACTTTTAAAATGCTTCCAGCATTAGATCAAGAACTTCTATTAATAAATCTTCCAAACTACCACGACCACGTCAAGAACCAGATTAAACTATTGCCGTTTAGACGATAACTAAGTAGGTGCATGAGTACCTAAATAAAAGGGCAGTGGGAGGGAGTGAGAGGAAGTGAGGAGATAAATTTGCCATTAGTTACGAAACTAATATGACATTAAAAGGAAATTTTGCTTTGAAGTGTAATTGCTAAGAATTAGTTTTCAAAAGTTACGAAACTAATACGACATTGAAAGGAAATTTCGTTTTGAAGAGTAATTGCTAAGAATTAGTTTTTAAAAGTTATGAAACTAATACGACAATAAAAGGAAATTTTGTTTTGAAGCGTAATCGCTAAGAATTAGTCTTTAAAAGTTACGAAACTAATACGACATTAGAAGAAAATTTTGTTTTGAAGTGTAATTGCTAAGAATTAGTTTTCAACAGTTACGAAGCTAATACGACATTGAAAGGAAATTTTGTTTTGAAGTGTAATTGCTAAGAATTAGTTTTTCAAAATGATATTCAGTGTCTAAAAACTCTCAATAATTAAAATCATTGTTGTTATAAACCATTTTAAAACCAGATATTCAATTTGCCTATTTTAATGAAAGACAGATTTTTTATTTGCCATACTAAATCTTAGTAGCATCGTCTAAACAGTGATTTTCGATCTGAATAAATTAATATTTTAAATGTCAATAACAAATATTATAAACGAAACACCTATTACTGCCTCTTTCTTACTGAATAGTTTTTTTTTTTTAATGTACAGTTTATCTTTTATGATAGAAAGCATTTTACACGCATATTGTATAATTTTTCATCAAATAAATCAACAATAAACAATTATTGTTATTAATAATATAATTATTACAAATAATACAAAAGGTGACTTGCATGGAATATAAAGTCTGTAAATTCGCTTGAAATAATCGGCTTTTCCTGAAAAGGCTTGAATTAGGAAATTATTTACACTAAACAACAATAAAAATATTGAATTTTTATTGAAAACTATAATACCATTTTTTAAGTTTTTTGAACTTCAGAAACTCATAGACCTGAAACTTATTATTAATAATATCGCAAATGATGTATACATCTTTTAATCGTAGGTATTATTAACTATTTTCAACAGAGTATGTTATGTTATTATATTACATACGTAAACAGCAAACAATCGTGAATAGACTGATTATACATGATTAAATTTTAAAAGAAATCTAATAAAAAAGAAATAAAGGAGGAAACTTCGTGGACTACATTTTTAAATGAATAAAAACAAGTTTTAAGAAACATATTTCATTTATTATAATCTTGAGGTCCCAAGTATTCTCGATAAATCTCGTAAATGTTACATCAATTTTTTTTTTAATTTTGTCAGGTAATTAAAAATTAGCGTACACTGATCAATACGTGTATTAATAAACTTATAAAGTAGCCGCCCGTTGACCACCGGAGAGGAAGTTGTGCGGCGTCTCCGAACTATTCCGAACGACCCTTTGTCATGGACTTGTCCATGCCCTCTCCTTGCCGAATTTAGCCGCTGTCGCGTGTGGATTTCTTCGCTTGGCCATTTTTGCTCGACTCAATTCATTTAAAACTTGAGAATTTACGTACATCACATGCGGAGTTTTGATTTTGGAACAAGAAGCGTGCTCGACCACATTTGTCAGACAAAAGATCCGCAAAGTGTTTTGCGTATATTTTTTCGTTGCATTTGGTCAATTTTCTCATTATTCGAAATTTTAAAGATTCATTTTTTATTATAAATAATTAAAAATTATAATTTTAACCATGATAGGCAGACGCAGCTTACTCTCACGATTCCACTGTTATAAAAAGCTAAATTAAAAAAAATTTGATGCAGCATTGATGAGATTTATCGAGAATACAAGATTATAATAAATAAAATAGGTCTCTTAAAACTTGACGAGCAATATTCAAGGCTTGTGTACTACCTTCGTGTTTTTAAAATATATCGGTAAAAATTAGGCGATTTTTAATCACATTTAGCAAGTTTTTCTTAATTTAAAAAGGTAGTCCACGAAGTTTCCTCCTTCATTTCTTTATTATCAGTTTTATTTTAAAATTCAATAATGTATAATTAGTCTATTCAAGATTCTTTGCTAATTATGTATTTAATACAATAACATCACATAATCTGTTGAAAATAGTTAATAATACATAAGATTAAAAGATGTATGTATTATTTGCGATATTATTAATAATAAATTTCAGGAAAATGTGTTTCTGAAGTTCAAGAAACTTAATAAATGATATTATAGTTTGCAATACAAATGATTTTTTTTCTGCATTCCACGCCAAAATATACGAAGCCGTAAATCCAAAATTCACAAAAATGCTCAACTCCTTTTTATATTGTAGACGACTTCACATAAAGCTTTAGTACAATTAATTTATTTTCTTACAGATATCTAAATTATCAGTAAGTGTTGTTCAATTAACAGGAAAATATAATTAGAATTATTGTGTTTAAAAATTTTAATTTTTAAGCACATACTACTTCGAATGTAAAATCGTACAAGTCTTTGGAAAAATCCACGACTCTGATGATATTATTACAATATTCATAGAAAGTTTTTATTAAGTTAATAATGTTAGTTAGTTAGTTAATAATGTTAATATCACTGAATTATAAGAATATATATTTTGATAATAAATAATTAAACAATAAGAAATTAATCCTAATCCATCTCAACCTAAAATAATTCTGCTAATATTAGGTCTGCTAATAATTATTATAATTATGCTTATCTTAATCTATAATGGCTTCGCCTTCTTATTATTTACAAGTTCCTAAATATTATCTTACTAACTATTAACTATTATCTATAGCAAGTGCGCGAGACCTTCCAGGACTTTCATTTCCTCTTACCATTACTCTTCAAGGTTTTCCAAGTCACGCAACACTAATTTTCCTTATACATATATATTTAAATTTTGGTTTTCTCCTCCCCCCTGCATTCTCTTCCCTTTTCTCTTGTGAGCTCCCACGATTCCCTTTCATACCCACATACCCTACACATTTTAATTTCTTCACTCATCCAATATTTACACTCATGCATGCCTTCTACCATTCTGAAACGTATCATCCTGGACCACCTGCTCTCCTTTTTAAATTTCCTTAGATATTCTGGGACCCCTTTCATCTTGTCAAAACTATACCATTTATTTTATTTTGAATCCATAATTTTTTTCCCACCTCTTCTCTTCCTGCTTCTTACTCATATCCCCCTCTACCACCTGCCACTCCCTCCCCTCGTCACAGATTCTCTATTCCCTTTTAACTTGCCATCTCTCTTCTCCCATCTTGAATGTCCCGTGTTACCTCTCCTCTCTATATTTAGTATTTCCCGCAGGCATACTTGTGCAACTTTGCCACCTTTACCACTCTTAAGTTTCTCTTTGAAATTCAAGACCCTTTTCGTCTGCCTTATCACCAATTTCTCTCTCCCTGTTTCTTCTTTAAACATATATCCTGGGCATTTCCATCTCACTCCCATAACCCATCTCACAAATCACTCTTGCATGTTTTCTACCTTGTTCTAATCCTTCGACTCCCAAATTTCCACTCCATAACACATCGCTGATCATGTCAGTGAATTAAACAGCCATACTCTCATCTTCCAGTCCTCTTTGAATCTTCTTTTTCTAATCCCCCATACTTGACCCATCACCTTACTCGCACTTCCATCCTTTTTTTACCTAAAGATCATTTACACCACCCGCTTCGACCCACTTTACCTTTTTTCTCCATTTTATCTTCCAGGTCTGCAAACATTAAGCTAAACAACAACGGACTTAGCGGGCATCCTTGCCTGAGACCCCTCCCTGTCCAGAAATCCTCTCCTTTCTGTTCCCCGATCCTCACTCTTGTCTTCGTCTCCGTAAAGACCTCTTTTATCCTTTAAAACATCTCTTCGTCCACCTCCCTTTCTTTTATTGCTTTTCACAAAACTTTCCTATTCACCGAGTCGAAAGCTGCCTTAAAATCTACGAAGAGTGCGACCAGTTTTCCTTTTTTCTATCCCAGGTTCCTGTTGACTAGATAATTTAGAACGAAAATGTTGTCCACTGTCCCCATCCACTTCCTGAATCCTGTTAGATTGTGTGGAATACTTCCCTTCTGTGCTACCTGTTCTTCTAATCTCTGCCTAAGCACCTCCGCGTAAATTTTCTACGCTACAGGCATGAGAGTGATTCCTCTATAATCTTCCCCTTTTCTACCCCCTCCTTTCTTGAATAAAGGAATTACCAAATCTGTTTTCCACTCCTTCGGCCATCCTTCCCCTCTCCATACTCTATTACATACTTCCAAAATCTATTCTCTAATCCTTCTTCTTCTTCAAATTTCAACGCTTTATTCTCCATCCCATCCTCTCCTGTAGCCCTGTTTCTTTTTAACTTCTCAATTGCTTGATTCACCTCCTCTCTGGTCACCTCATCCCCACCTTCCATTCCTACCTCCTTGATCTTTCTCCCTTCCGCCCTCACCTTGCTATCCAACCCTCTAGATATTTCTTGAAATATACTGTCCATTCACCTCTTCTTATCTCTTCATTGATTCCTTTCCATCCACGCCCTTTCTCTGTTAATCACCTCCCATTTTCTACCTTCCTTTATTGCATTCTCTACCTTCTCCATATACTTCACCTTCTTCTCCTGTCGTTTTATATCCAGTTCTTTCGCGTGTTCCCTTCTTCTTTTATTACACTCCTTTCTGCCTATATCTCCTCTTCTCCAACTCTTTAACGATAACTTCATACGCTCTTTACTTTCTACACATTCCACATCCCACCATCCTCTCTTTTCCCTTCTTTCTTCCTTACTTGGCCTAATTTCGTCCACTACCTTCTCTGACCTACCCCTCATCTTACACAACATCTCATCCATGCCTCCATTTTTAATCAGAACATTCTCTTATTCCATTCTTTCCGTATATTATCTTAGCTTGTCAACTCCCCATTTGCCCATCTTTGCCTTTTGCCCTGTCGATGCCTCCTTCTTCCTTCCCTCTCTCCTTCAATTCCCGCATTTCAACGTTGCAATGACCGGGCAGTGTTCTGAACCTATTTCGTTCCCTACTTCCATTCTTTCCAACAGCCTTCTTATCCTTTATTTGGGCAGAATTTAGTATATTACTGTTTCCCATTTTCCTGCAAACGTAAATGCAAACTATCCTCATATTTCTTCTTCCTATCTTCACCATTCTCGTCATTAGTCCATCTGTTTCCTCAAATCCCATTTATATTCTCTTTTCTCCCACCAATTTATTCCCTACTCTTGACACCATACCCCCTTTTTTTCTTCCCTTTACCTACTTTTTCTTTCCCTATTGAATCTGCCACATATATCCCATCGGTAACTTTCTCTTTACCCTCCTCCAATCCTTCTGTTCTGCCCAGGTTTCACTCAACAACACTTCATCCCATTTCTTCACCTCTTCCCAGAATGCTTCATCTTTATTCATTACCCCTGATACGTTCCAAAACGCTTCTCTCATTTCTTTCTTCCTTCCTTTCTCCCTCATTCGTCATTACGTCCCCTCTCTACTTTTGTGGAAGACCCT
>CAKNWT010191371.1:0-11059 GCA_932066315.1 Andricus coriarius
TAGAAAATTTACTTGTCGTTTGAAATTCATGTTTCGATGTTAAAAAGTCAACTGAAATATCTTTTGAATGAAAATTCGTCTATTTTGTTGAAAATTTGTCTTTTTGATTTAAAAATTTCATCTATTTAAGTAGAAATTTCGTCTTTCTTGGATAAAAACGCAACTGTTTAGTTGAAAATTAATCTTATTTGCTTGACGATTCAACTATTTTGTTTGGAAATTTTTATTGAACCACTTTGTTATGAAATAATTTTTTTGTTGAAGCTTTATATTTTTAATGGAAAATTCATCTCTTTGGTTGAAAGTTCAGCAATTTTGTTGAAAACTGATCTTATTTAATTGAAAATTCAATTCTGCGGGTAAGAGTTGAACTACTTTGAAAATTAATTTTTTTTCCGAAAATTCATATTCTCTGTATGAAAATTAAATTTTTGCACAGTAAATTTATCTTTTGGCTTAAAGGTTCAAGGTTTTGGATGAAATTCTTTTTCTTTTATAACTGTAAAATCTTAGCTTTTTGAAAATTCTTCTTTTTGGGTTCAAAATTCATGTTTTTTGTATGAAATTTCATCTTTTTTGGTTGAAATATCAACTGTTATACTTCTCTGTAGACAATACGCCTTTTAAGTTGAAAATTCAATCATTTTTTTTTATTCAATTATTTTGGTAAAAATCCTAATACATTGTTAAAAACTCATTTTTTATTAAAAAAAAATTATTTTTTTGTTACGGTTTGGTACATCGCGATTCAATTTTTTGAATTTCATCAAAGTAAATTATTAAAGTTGCTGTTTTGATAAATAATAATGGATACAATAGTTTTTAAATGTACTCATAAAATTATTTTAACTTTTAATACCTTTAACCATTTTCTTTTCAAGCCCTTGGGAAGATCTGCTTTGGGAACTGTTTTTTTACTAACACTGGTAACTGATGTACGCAAGAGAAATGAGGAATGAGAAAAAAAAACTAAAAGGATAAATTTTCAACTAAAAACATACATTTTAAAAAAAGAATAGAATAGTTTCATTTTCAGTCAGAGAAATAAGTTTCTGAACGAATAAAATAAATTTTCAACAAAAATTCGAAAAATGGTGTATAATTAAATTTTTAGTTGAAAAAATTATTTTTGAAATTTTTATTTAAAAAAATTAATTTTCATTATAAAAAATAATTTTCAAATGTAGAAATCAAAATTTTGACAAAGGAGATTAATTTTCTACCAAAAAGAATAATTTATAAGAAAATACATGAATTTTCCATCAACATTTTTTATTTTTAATGGAATTTTCAACCCAATATTTGTCTCTTCAACCAGAAAGGTCTATTTTCTACCAGGAAAAAGATAGATTATCAACTAAATGGATGAATTTTCAACTAAAAAACATAAATTTTTAACAAAGTATAGAATAGTTTAATTTTCAGTAAGAGAAATAAGTTCTTAAGCGAATAAAATGAATTTTCAACTGAAAAACTTAATTTTTTTACCAAAAACATTAATTTTGTATGAAAAAGAATCTCGATAAGAAATTGAGTTGAATTTTTAGTTTAAAGAATCAATTTTTGATCAGAAAAAACTATTCTTTAATCAAAGAAATTAAATAAAATGCATGAATTTTAACCAAAAAGGTTAACTTTCTACAAAAAAAAGACAAACTTTCAACAAAATACATCAATCTTTAACTGAAAAAAGCTACATTTTCAACAAAAAATATAATAGTTGCATTTTGAGATAGAGAAATAAGCTTTTAAGCAAGTAACTTTAATTTTCGGAGAAATATTTAAATTTTCAAGGAAACAAATTAATTCTCTACAAAAAAGATTAAGTGTCTAGAAAAAAATTTCAAAACAAAAGATTGAAAGTGTACCCAACAGTTCGACTGATTTTACCTAACTGGTATGTGATCGAAATCTCATTTTACCCAACTGTCAGGTAATCTTTTAAAATTCAAATTTATTCAGAAAAAAAGATCTCTCTCCTCTCACTCTACTGGGATTCGAACACCAGATCAACTGATCTCCGGTCAGGTGCTCCAACCAATTGAGCTACAGAGAGATCAGATATTGATACTGTTCTTCTGATATACGCTAATTTAGCAAGATGTTACACAATCAATAGTCAAGTAGGAATCTGTATTATCATCGGAGATGGTAATTTTCAATCGGTTGAGAAACGCAATCGCACCTACTGTGAATAATGGAAATTTACAATATCGATCAAAGTTACATCCTCTAATACAGACAAATTATTTCGTCTTTACAGAATAGATGGAGATATAAATTATAATTGATTGAAATTCAAATTTATTCAGAAAAAAAGGATCTCTCTCCTCTCACTCTACTGGGATTCGAACGCCAGATCAACTGATCTCCGGTCAGGTGCTCTAAGGTAATCTTTATTATCTCGTTGTATTATTTCTTACTGAATCGGACATTAAATTTTAATAAATTTATATTAATAATTCATATTTTCACATCAAATATTACCCTATTTCATTTTACATAACTGAAAGTGAAATTTTAATATAATTCCGTAATGTCCTTCGTTTACCGAACTAAGTTATGTAAAATTTAACACACAAATTTTCTACTAAGCACGTACTCGGTTTAGGAAGCCGTTTGTAGTAATCGTGACATCATAACTCGCTGCTCACTTGATGTCTCGTTAGATTGAAGCTCATTATTTTTTATGTAAATGATGGAAGTATCAGAATTGTTGCAAATTCGAAGTATTCGAAGGTATGTATAAGAATTTGTCAAATCAAACGAGTTTTAAGTTTTAATGGAAATCCTTCAATGGCTTAATGGAAAATAGTAAGTCTACATAATTATGGATATTAACGGCAACTACTTGTAGTTATCACAACAATTTTATTAGTTATCTGAACTAATCTTTTTTTCAGCTTAGAACACCACCTACTTCCTAGGAACGGAGGCTTTCTCGTTCCAATCGCGTAATTAAACCCGACCTCTATAGTCGGTTCTGGGTAGGACTTGAATGCGTTGGAGGATGTGCGATTGGTAGATGAGAAAACTTGTCCAGTCGCACTTAAAAAAAGATTAGTTGAGCTAACTAATAAAACTGTTGGGACAATTATCTTAGTTCTTGAATAATGGTCTTACTATTTAGTTAGTTGTGAGAACTATTTTTGTTAGTTGGGGCACAAGTAGTTGCCGTTTCTATCTAATTAGGTAGAGTAACTATTTTAGTTTGTCAAAACGACTATGTGTAGGTAGTTGAACTTACTGATATGTAATGACATGTCTACTAATAAATTTGTAGGTATGACTATTTTCTTCTTGCTACATAGGGACTAATTAAAATATCTGTCACTATACTATCGAAATCTGAATTAAAAAGATCCCAGTGGGCATGCGGTCATTTTTTTTTTTGGGACATCTTAGGGACGCTGATGATAGTCAAATGTGAGTTCAGCTGATAAGACGTTTTGAACAAAATAAATGTCTATGCCCACTGGGATCTTTCTAATTGCAGATTCACTTTGTAGGTTAGGATTTCCAGTGAAACGTACAACTCGTTTGATTCTACAATTTCTTATACAGACCTTCGAATACTTCGAAATAATCTCCGAATCCTAAACTTTTGAACACTTCCGATACTTCCACCGTTTACATAACAAATAATGAGCCTTAATCTAACGAGACATCATGTGAGCAGCGAGTTATGACGACGATGTGTAAACGTTCTCCCTATGTTGGTACCTTTGTCGCATTCCCAATTGTACCAACCAAGGTAGCAAATTAAATAGTTACGCCACCTACTTTAATTTGTCAGAGAAATCAGTTAGTAGTAGAGATGACTATTTTATTAGTAACTCTGGTTACTAAAACGTTACTAACGTAAAACTTATAGGCACGGACGCTGCGGAAGCACCGATGTCTGATCATAAAAACCTGGCACCAGGTCCTAAGCCCCCATGCATTTGACTTTTTGAAAGTTTTGGTGGCTTTGGGTACGAAGTGTCAGTACACGTCCGCTGGAGGCACCACATTTCCCCTCAACACAAACAATTCAGTCGTCAATAATGAGACACACGAAAAGGCTTTGTGAATGTGTGCGTCTCATCACTGACGACAAACTTGCCTGTTGCGAGGGAAAATGTGTTGCTGCCAGCGGACGTGTACTGGTACTTCGTGCCGAAAGCCAGCAAAACTTTGTACCAAACAAATGCATGTGGAATTATAACGACCCTGAATTTAGCTATACATATAGATTTGAAAATTGGCAAATTTATTTAAACTAAAGTAATTGTCTTATCAAAATACTGAAGTCATATCTGGATTCTTCTCAGCCATATCTCTAGGATCAATCATCGCGAAAAAATAATTATTTAAACAATTAAAATTTTATTTAAAAAATACGTTTTTCATTGTTTGATGTACAATAACTTCAACCAAAAATAAATAAACGCAAACTAAATAAAGCTAACACTATTGTCAACTCTAACAAACCACTTATACAGAATAATAAACTACGTAGAAAGCTCTGGAAATCTTATGATTTCTTTTCAAATTTGTTGCAATCATTTAAATCGTGTGAAATACCCTGCAATCTATTAAATCCTTACAATCCGTTCAAATTAACAGAAACCTATTCAAAACCCATAAAATCTGTTAAAATATTTTAAAATTCATCGAAAACCTCAAACAATTTTAATCTTATAGAATCCTGTAGAATATTCTTCTTTCCTTTCTAATTCTTGGAATATTTGAAATATTATATAATTCCTTGAATTCTTGGAAATCTTGTAAATTTCTGAAAGCTTACGAAATCAAGTGAAATTTCTTTTAACTTGTTTAATCACTTTCTACACTTTCAATTAAATAATTGAAAATTTATTTCCGTCAAATTGCAAGATTTTAAATTATAACTTGAAGGAACATTAAACATTTTCTTTGAGCTAAGCACTTTCTAAATAAGAAGTTTCATTATTTTTATTGAAATTCATGTCAAATTAGAAATGGTTTTATTGGTGATCATATATCAAAGTTTAGTACTTTCACTCACATATTAATTTACACCTTGTTACTTAATTCTTAGTATACAGTTTATAATTTATATTTTTAAATAGAAGGTCAAATGTTGCTGAATATTTAAAAAATTATTTTTATTTAAAGTGAAAAGTTTAAAATTTAATGAATCAAAAATTAAATATTTTTTATTGAAACAATATTTGAATGCGATTGCAATTTGAATAAAAGCATTTAACTATGAATCGATTAATTTGAAATTATTTAAAAATTAAAAGTATTTTATAAAGTTTCAATCGGACTTTTACATTAGTTAAAAAAACATGGCTCTCAAATTGAAATAGTTCATTTTTTAACATTGAAATCTGTAAATTGTTGTATTTTGAATAGCTTCAGAAGCGTTCTATAAAATGAGCTATTGTTCAATTTTGAAGACTTTTGATTTTTAATTATTTAGGTCTTGAAAGCTACATTGTTAGATTCTTTACATTCAACATGTGGGCTTAAAAATGATGACCCACAATGAAAGATGTACAAAAGGGCAGAGTAAAAAAAAATCCAATTAGTCGAATCGTTTGAGCTTAGGGGGAAAATTTGTAGGTTTTTACCTCAACTTGAATCAAGAAAACATGCTATTATTTTATTTAAAATTCTAAAAAATATTCTTATTACTTCGAAAATTATGGCGAATTTGTTCTATGTACAGTTTTTGCTAGTGAATAGTGATAAAAAAGTATAAATTAAAAAAAACGTTTTGCTCAATTTAGAATTTTTTGACAATGAACAAAAAAAATGTTTCTTTTCGAATGAGTCTTATACGCACATTTTGAAAAAAGTTCAAAATGTCGAACCTGAAATTTTTTCAACTTGAATCAAGAAAACATGCTATTATTTTATTTTTTGCAACAAAAAATTTATTTAGTGATGTTTCAAGCTATCAAAAATGGTTAATTTGTGGTTTTTTGAGCGATGTTTACGACTTGCTAAGACAAAAAAATCGTTTGTTTGAAAGCACAAAATAATAGCATGTCTCCTTGATTCAAGCTGAATCAAGGATTAGCTATAATTTCTAGTTCTAGTTCTAATTCTCGCTATATGTCCGAACATAGAAATGCAAATACAGAGGATTTCTCTAGTGAGAGTGGAGGGGGTAAAAACAATGTTTAAATCGGAGTTTTTTCATTTTGAAAAATTTAGTTGTATTCTATTATATTCGAATCACGCTATCTGGTTGTAGTTTGAGAACAATTGTTGGTCTATAATTGTTTAAACAAATATTGAATATTATAAACAATATAATTGTTCAAATAACTTTTTTTTGTGTATAATTAAAAAATCTTCTAGAGATATGGCCGAGACGCATCCAACTATACCTTTAAATTTTTTCTGCGACTTTTAGTTTGTTCTAGCTATATGCCCGAACATTGTAATCTGTATGCAAAGGCATTTTTGTTATGTAGTAACAGTGGAGGGGATAAAACAATGTTTAATTGATGAATTATTATCTATGAGTTGTTTTGTTCGAGTTGACAATAGTGTTCTCATTATTTAGTTTGTATTTATTTAGTGTTAGTTGAAGTTATTGTACATCAAACAATCAAAAACGTGTTTTTTATAAACATTTTATTTGTTTAAATAATCATTTTTTCGGGATGATAAAAAAAAACCTGGGGGTATTTTATTGAAGTATCTACTAATGTGCCTGGAACTATTTTCAAACTGATGCATTTGTTTATATTATATTCCGAATTGTTCATAAGAATTTAATTGTTTAAGAATAATTTTTTTGCCTAATTCGAAAAACTCTTAAAGATATCGCTGAGACAAATCCACATATGTCTTCAGTTTTTTGATAGGACAATTACTTACGTTTAAATAAATTCCCCAATTTTTGTATCCATACGTATAACTGAATTCAGGGTCGTGACTTATAGGGGCCTCTTCTGAACCGCTGACTAGCCGCCGCGCCGTGGTGCCGCGTATACTGAGTAGTTCCCTCCGGCTTTAGTCGGCCGCACAGCAGTGCTTGACTGCACCGTTCTGAAACCACTTGAACGCCGTGGCGCCAGTGGTACCGCCCGATCATGGACAGACACTCCATCGTTTATTTAAATTTAAATTTCAGTATACATTTAAATTATCTTCTCTCTTTCCAACCACGAACGAGAAAATTGGAAAAGGAAACAAAAGATGGGTATCATACTTTCAGAATGGGTAGCGTCGGCAAGTGAAAATTATTATGCGTAAACTGTACTTTTGTATATAAGTAATAGCTAATTCTTACTGTATATTTTGTTAAAAATTTATGTGAACGATGTTTGCCTGTGAGTTATATCAGGAAATATATCAGAAAGGAAACATCGTTGGGTTAGAAAATACTCGCGAAAAACGAAGAAAACTACCAAGATGAAAAAAATAATTTAATTTATAAACAAATTTCAAGTTATTAATTCCTACAATAAAGATCACTTCGAAAAAATCTTTTTATTAAAAATACGATATTTGAATACAATTTTTAGTTACTCATTTGATCGGTTTCTTTCAGTTTCAAAATCCGTTTTGTGAACGCAGCACAATCTAGTTCTGAAACTGAATTGATGTACTATTAATATCGAAATTTTTAAGTAAGAATTTTCATGGTTTGGTAACCTAAATAATATATATATATATAATTATTATTAATTATTCATTATTATGTAAAATTTGCAATCTTTTCATCCACCATATTGGATCGGACTTTTTGAATCTTAAAAATAATATTTTAGTTTCGTAATCAGCAGCGTTTAAAAATAAAACAAAACCTTTTGCATCTTCTAAAAACTGATTGGCATTAAAATGAGCAGTTATAAGTTTCATTTTTGTTTGTAAAAAACAAAAATTCTGAAATGTACACGCTTATACTGTAGCGTCCACTTTAAATTACAAAATTTCGGCAACAGAATCAAATTAAGCGTTACCTATACCCACCACACATCAAGCTTGATTAATTTTAATTGTAGTATGTTTAATTTAAAAAAAATGGCTTTTATCTCTGTTTCCTATGTTTTCATTATCTTGGCGGCTGTCTAAGATTCGCGCGATAATTTGATAATCTAACGCTGTTTAATTTCTTATCATTTTCCTAACATAACTTACAGTCGACCATCGTACAGTAGCCGCCCACTTATCGCGCTACTAGATATCGCGACTTCCCCTGCTTGCTTTGCTCCCACTGCCGATAAATGCATGCGCGCGCATTAAACAAATTCAGAAAGCAATAAGAAAATTTTTTTTAAAATATTGACATTCAATATAACCTACTTAAGAGGTTAATACTTAATTCTTCAATTCTAAGTACTTACTATTTCATAAATGGCTAGCGATTCTAGACCGAAAAAGAAAAAACTTCTTCTGGAAGAAAAACTAAAAATAATTGATCGCGTTGAAAGAGGAGAGACCGCAATCGATATTGTGAGAGAAATCGACACTCACGTAAGTAACATTTATAGGTAAGGTTAAGTTTGTAAGAATGTTTTGATTAATAAAGTTTAACTTATAATATATTTTCACAAACAAAATAAATATAATTAAAAATCATTTTTAAAATGGATTTTCAGAGTTAATCAATTTATTTTAAATTTTTATTAAGGAGTTTGTTGTGCCAAAAATCAGATTTCTGAAAAATGTAAGTTTTCTATGATTTTTAGAATCAAAATATATTACTGATGATGTAATTTCAAATAAAACAAATTATTTTTAATGAAAAAAATTTAAATTGACAAAAAATGTATTTTAACAGTGTTTTTCACGATTTAATTTTTTTTAATATCACTTCTTACCAATTCTTGAAAAATAGATGAATTTTAATAAATAATAGTTTATATGTTTAGAAAAAACATGCTGTACAACTCTGCTATTTCTAATTTTAAAAGTAAGCTTTTCTATGGCTGAAACTGTTTGAACAATTTTATGTAAATAAAGAGTCTTGTAAACAAATAATTATATCAGAAGATTATTCAATTATTTTAAAAATTAGAAACTGTAGAGTTATGGACAATGTTTTCCTCGAAAAAGGCAAAACTTATTAAAGTTCAACCATTCTAGAAAAATTGGTAAGAAGCGACAGTACAAGAAAACGCAATTAGAAAAACTATTATTTGAATAAATATTTTTCGTAGTTTTCAACCTTTTTTGATTAAAAATAATTTTTTTTCATAAGAAATGACTGATAAAAATTATTTCAATTCTTAGAATCATAGAAAACTTTGTTTTCCCAACAACAAGAAAACACAAATTATTTTCTGTTTATAATACACAGATGGATATCGAACAAATCAGAAATTTAAAATTGGTGCAGTAACAAAGAAAGAATTTAAAGCAGATTTTCAAAAAACGGTCGATGAAGAAGATTTAACCAAGGATTAGATTTTTAATTGTGATGAAAGTGGTCTAAATTTTAAGATGATGGCATCGAAGACTCTAGCATCGAAAGTGGAAAAAGAAGCTCCGGGCTTTAAGAAAAATGAAGAACGCATTACAATTTTAGCCTGCAGTAAGGCTTCTGGAACGTTAAAGATTCCTCTCATGATTATTGGTAAGTCTAAAAAACCAAGAGCACTAAAAAACTGTAACATGGACAACCTTCTAGTATTTTATAGACACTCTAAGACAGCTTGAATGAACACCGCATTATTCAAAGAGTGGTATGATGTACAATTTGTACCGATTGTTACAAAGTTTCTAAAAGATAAGGGGCTCCCTCTAAAGTGCATTTTATTGATAGATAATGCTCCCTCTCATCCACCAGCGACTGATTTGCAATACGGCGACCTGAAACCCGGATTTTCACCACCTAATACTACGTCACTGATACAGCCCATGGATCAGGGTATACTGGAAAATCTTAAAAGGCGGTATCGAAATTCGCTGATGTCTTCTATAGTGAACTCACAAGAAGACGGGATAGATGTGTTGCAGTATTTGAAGAGCACCAATATGAAGGACCCAATTTTTCGGTCAGCTGCAGCATGGTAGGAAGTCACTATTGACTGTCTGAGAAAAGCCTGGAACAAGATTCTATCTTCTAGTTCTGAAGATGGCCTTTCTGAAGCCAGCACCTCGAAATCTATCACAAACAGAAATCCTAGTGATTCTGCTGAAGAATTAGTGCGTCTTTGCCAACGAATATCTGGCAACTCAGATGTTAATCAAGAAGATGTTAGAAGACTGGAAGAAGAGGATAATATGGTTCCACCTTGTCCGACCACGGCTGAAATACTTGCTATCGTACGGAATCAAGAAAATGATGAAGCCGAAAATTCTGATTCAAGTTTCTCGGGAAACGTATTACCTTAAGCAATGCGGACCGTCGATAATTTGCAAGAGGCAATTTCATTTTTTTTTTGAAAAAGTAAATGTTGGTTCAGAATCACTTATAACTTTGTATCGTCTTCAAGCAGAGGCTAAACAAATTTGTAGACAGCAAAGACGATTGCTCAGCAATGCAAGAAGAGACACGGAGGATGAGGAACCGAATAAGGATAAGCGGAAAAAACTAAAATGAACAGCTGGGCGAGGAACCACATCACAGTACATATTTTTAATGTACACACATTTAGATTAAATAAAGTTCCCATTTTTCAGATTGATATAGTTAATTTAATTCACAGTAAAATAAATTATTAAAAATTTGTTTATATCTTGAAGAAAAACAGACTTATATGCAACGTAAATAACCATATCCTCTTTCAATGTATAGACGTAAACAAAAAAATATAAGATTACGCAATATTAAATTTGGAATATATTGAAAAACTTAAATGCCTATCCAGAGTTCTCAAATATTAAAATTTTCTTCAAAGAACACTTGTAAGAAAACACTAAGTTTTTTAGGATTCGTAGGTGACATTTGTAAAATAACCTCTGAATATTCTCTCCTACCTGTTTACTTAACTGTCAAATTTTTACATTAACTTTTTTGAATACATTCGATTTTCTCAACCTATCGGATATGAGGATAAAGCTCAAGGGGAGAACGATGTTTGGTGTAGTGGGGGAACTCACTTAACGCGAATCCCAGTCCCAGACT
>CAKNWT010191374.1:0-14565 GCA_932066315.1 Andricus coriarius
GCATGTAAACGCATGGAAATGGCCGGTTGAGTAACACCTAACTGTTCGGCAAGCATTTTTTGTGTTTGTGTATCGTCCTCATCCAAAAGAGCCTGTAATTCATGGTCCTCAACTTTTTTGGGCCGATTTTCACGCTTTTTGTCACTCAAGTCAAAATGACCGTCTTTGAACCGACGAAACCAGTCTCTGCAAGTTGTTTCCGATAAAGCACTGTCACCATAGGCCTTCACAAGCATTCGATGTGATTCGGCAGCCGATTTCTTCAAATTGAAGCAAAAAAGTAGAGCTTCCCGCAAATGCTCCTTTTCTGGCACAAAACTAGACATGATTACTCAAGGAAAAATTTATGTTGTTGTATAAAAAAACTGAATATGTGCACTGATTTATGTAGCCAGGTGTCGAACTTACACAAAAAAAAGCATGACGTTTCTATTGTAGCTAAATATGTTCACTACCGCCATCTCTGAGCAAACAGCGGATTTAAGCTTATACACCTGGTACTTTCCGAATTCAACAATTTCCAATTCGTGAAGCATTTTCTTTTGTCTTTCGATGAAGATCAAAGTAAATCACACGTAGATAATGCATACACACATGAATGAGGTAATTGTTAATTAATTATTAATTATTTAATTATCTATTAATTAATTTATCAATCATCAATTACCTTATTAATTAATAAATAAGTTAATTAATTAATAAAATAATAAATGAATTAATTGATTAATTAATTAGTTAATATTACTTGATTATATAATAATTAATTTATTAATCACCAATAAAGTAATTAAGTAGTTCATCCGATGTGTAATTATCTGATTTTCTGGCATTTGCTTTTGTCTTTCGATAAAGACCAAACTAAATCACCCGTCGATAATGAATACACACATGAATGCGGTAATTGTTGATTAATTATTATTCATCTGTGTAATAATCCATTTTGTAACCATCAATTACTTAAATAATTATTAAATCGGTTAATAAATTAATCAAATAATTTATAAATTATATAATAAATAATTTATTATCACCAATTAAATAATTAATTAATTTATCCGATGTGTAATTATCTGATTTCCTTGCATGTGCAAGGAAAATTACGAAACTAAATCACCCGTCAATAATGAATACACACATGATTGCGGTAATTTTTAATTAATTAATTATTATCATTTATTTAAGTAATAATCAATTTATTCATAATTAATGACCTAACCAATTAATTAATTAATTAGATAATATTGCCTTATTGTATAATAGTTAATGAATTGATTTATTTATAATTTAGTTAATATTGCTTAATTACATAATAATTAATTTATTAATCACCAATTAAGTAATTAATTAGTTTATCCGATGTGTAATTATCTGATTTCCTTGCATTTTCTTTTGTCATTCGATAAAGGCCAAACTAAATCACCCGTCGATAATGACTACACACATGAATGCAGCAACCGCACTACATTACATCTCCTTCACCGCCAATGGATGACCTATCCTTATCACGCGATGAAGGCCTGTTAAAAACTCTAAAATTACGCAAAAAATGGCACCATCCAATTTTAATTAGCTGAATCAATTTCTTGGTATAATTAAAAAAAAATGAAGAAACAGATCAGGAAAATCTGTCAATATTGTCATAATTGAAGGTAATCTTAAAGTGAATGCAAAATTACCAAAACTTTCAACAGAAATTGAACGGTTTAATTGATTTTTTTCTATCTTTTTTTAATCTTCTCGTCATTGTCTAATGAACCTAATACAGCATAATAAAATTCAATTCCTTAATATTTTAATAATTGTTAATTTCTCTCAACTGGCTATAATCGTATAACAATAGGAAGCTCAGGTGAGTTATGACAGGCAAGCTATTTATGTTCTTTGATTAATCTTTCAAGTCGGGCGCACACACATTTGCAAATCGAATAAGCACCAAACAAAACGCACACGGATCCACATAGCTACTTCCTATGCACCAGGTTTTATAGAGCTACCGTCAGGTGGCGCTGACCAGATTTTTGCAACCTCAAAATTTAAAGCCTTGACGTGAGAATGGTGAGAACTGTGTTTTTCGTGGACAGTTATGGTCCATTTATCCCTCTGGCTGTCCGACCGGTGCAGGCAGAAAAGTCATAAAAGTAAAAGAGATATAGAGTACTTTTTGTCAAATTTTGCGCTCTCTATCTCTTTTACTCTTATGTACTTTCTGCCAGCATCGGTCGGAAGGACAGTCGTATAAATACGCCAATAATATAATATTTATAATAGTAAGTGATTTTATGTGAAATAACTTCTTCGCCTGTCGTTTATTATGAAATAGTATTGTTTTAAGTTTATCTGAGAGCATTGTTTCAAGTTTATTTAACGATGTTGGGTTCAAGTTCTAACCTGAACATTTGACGCATTTAAGTTATAAAATTTTTTAAATTATTATACTATTACACTTAAAGAACTTGCATGCTGGTAGCGGAAGTGAAAACGTGTTCAGTTTCAGGTGGTGAGAGGATTTTACAGAATTTGTGTGGAAGGTGTGAGTGGCGTATGAGGGTGGAAGCCCAGGAGGTGAGTAGGTTTGTGTGGGGTGAATTAGGCAGATAAAAAGTGATTTTCAGCGTGGGTGTGAGGTGGAATTTAGCTTCTTAGAGAAAGTGAGGAGTCTGTTATGAGTTTGTTAGGAGTTTGTGTGGGAGTTTGTGGGCAGGAGTCTGGGGCCTTCGAGGGGTGAAGGGTGGTTTACGCAGTGTTGGGGGATCTCAAGAGAGGCAAAGGGGTGTGTGCAAGGGCTGTGAGGAATTGAAAAAAAAGTGAAATATAGGAAACATTTGGCGGCAATAGTCGGCACTATTCGCCAGAGACATCTGTCGGTCGCGGAGAGGACTGCATGGAGAGGTCCCAGTTACCGACGGCAGAACGGGAGGTGGGCAGTGGGAGTGCTGGTAGTGAAATTGACGGGGAGGAAATTTTCCACGTGCCACGACGGCCAGCAGCGCGTGGTCGGGTTTCGAGCGGCGAGGCGGGGTGAGGGAGAAAACGGAACGGTGGGAACGAAGGAAGCGAGAAGGTAAGACAAAGAACGTCAAGCGCAAGTGACGGGGAATCTCTTGAAAAGAAAGAGAGACAGCCAAGAGAGTCCGGAGGTAGAGAGTCCGTTTAAAAAAAGCGGGAGGACACGTAGATCACTTCCCCCCCCCCCCCCAACGGAGGCAAAGTCGGAGGAGGCTCTCGGGATGCTGTTAGGCGAGATCAGGGTGCTGAGGGAGGACGTAAGGAGGACGAAGCAGCAGATGGAAGGCATGTGGGAGGACTTGAGAATCAGAGATGACAAATGGGAAAAGGAAATAAAAGAGCTGAGGAAGAGGGTAGAAGGGTTGGAGTGCGGTAGGAATGAAAAAGACGTTAAAATAAAGCAGATGGAAGAGGAGATTAGTGGGTGGAATGACAGGACGGAGAAAAGGGTTGAAAAGGTGGAGGGCAGGAGAAATAATATTGTCATAAGAGGGTTGAAGCTAAAGAGCGGTGAAGAAAGGGAGGGCGTGGAAGCGCTGCTACAGAGCATAGGGTGTGGGATGTGCAGAGAATGCTGTACGACAGGGCTAGGAGAGAGAGGAGTGAAGGGAGATCGGCGAAGGTGGGATATCATAAAATAAGAATAGATGAAAAAATGTGGGTGTGGGACGAGGAGAAAGAGGTGTTGAAGGAAGTGCAGGGGAATATTTTTCATAGGAAGTAGGGCGTGGGGGTAATGCAGGGTAGAGGAGTAGTGAAGGTGCTGTACTGGAACGTAGCAGGGATAAAGAAGAAGGATGAGGAGTTCTGGAGGTATATCCAAGAGTTTGATGTTGCCAAAGCTGCCAAGGAGGTATAGCTGGAGACTCCAGGAGACGGTCAGAATAAAGAAGAAAGGAAGAGCTAGTGGGGGAATTATAACGGGTGTTAGAGAAGTATTAGAGGAAGTAGTTCATGGGGAGGAAGAGGGGGAGGGAGTGCAAATGAGAGAAGTAAAGATAGGAGGAGTAAAGTTTAAGTTCGTGACAGTGTACAATAAGGATGGGATGGCAAGAATTAAAGAAAGGGTGGAAGACTTGCTAGGCGAAAGAGAGGAGGGTATGGTGGTACTGGGTTGGGACTTTAATGCGAGCATGGGGAGGTAAGGGGGCCTTTACAGCTAAGGGGAGAGCTTCGAAAGGAAATCGAAGGATAAGATAATACATGAGGAGGAGGACATTCTAAGGGAAGGAGGGATGGGGGAGTGGATGGTCACATAAAAGAGAGAGTGAGGAGGGCAAATGTGGTGATGAGGCAGGTGTGGGGGTTGGGAAATAAGTTACTCGCAGATGATTTTGAAAGGAGAATGAAATTGTTGGACTCACTAGTAATGAGTGTGCTATTGTATGGAGTAGAGGTATGCGGATGGAAGGAAAGTGAAGAGGTAAATAGGACACAGGAGAGGTATGTAAAGTGGACATTGGGGTTGGCAAGGAACACGCCTAATTATATTGTCAGGAGGGAGACAGGGAGAACGAGTGTAGGAATTCTTGCGGGGAGTCGGGCGTGTACATATATGAAAAAATTTTTGGAAGAGGCGGGAAGTAAGCTGGTTAGGAAGTGTTGGTGGGAGAAGGAGAACGGCAGTGGGGGTAGGAGGATGGAGGCTAAACGGGAAAGGTATTTTAGAACGAATGGACTACAGATGGATGAACTGAGAAGGATGCACGAGGAAGCAAGGAAGGCATATGAGTTGGTCAAGAAAAACGGCATGGAGAGAGGGGAGACAGCAGGGGAAGAGAGAATAAGAGACTCAAGGTTTAACGGGAACTATGTGTGGATTATGCCGAGGGCGAGTACGCAATGCTTGTCTTAGAAAGGAGAGAAAGGAAGTCAGGAGCTTATAGCGAGGATGAGATGTGGGTGCATGGAGGATTTTAATAGGTTCTGGCTCTCTAGGGAAAAGAGGATGTGTGAACAGTGTGGGAAGGGGTATGCAAAAGTGGAGCACTGGTTGGAGGAGTGCGCAGAGGTGGAAAGGAGTGAAATGAGCATGGAGGTATTGATGCATGAAAGTGGAGACAAAAGGGCAGTAGCATGGGTGAAGGGCTTGTTGGGTAGGATGGAGAAGAAGAGAAGGAAGGAGGAAGAGGGATGGAGAAGGAAAGATTGTAAATAGGAGAGGAAGTAGATATAAGTAGTAGATAAATATTGTAAATAGTAGATAAGCATTAGGTAGTAGACGCGGAAGCGACAGAGTAGGGACATGCGAGCGAGGCGAAGCGAGGAAGGCAAGGCAAGAGCGAGCGACCCTAGAGATAAGGTATGGAAGGATGTTAGTTTTAAGGCTTAGTTTAAGGAAAATTATATATAAAAAAAAGGAAAGTGTAAGCAAGTGAATTTTTTAAGGCCAACAGGCTGAAGAGTTTGTAATGCTACTATTACACTAAAATGTAAAATAATTTGAGTTATCGAAAAAACACTATAAAACGTTCATGTAACGATGTTTCATTCAATTTTTTAAGATCAAAATTTTAACTCACTTTGCGCATTTGAATTAGGAAATTATTACTAAATTTCTATGTTTTGGAAAATCAAAAATCGTCTGCTACAAGCGGCTGCAGATTACACAAGAAGTCCGTAGAATTCATGAAAGTTCAACGTTCCGAACTTTTCAATGCCTTCTGCACCATGCTGTGCGATAATCACAGCAATTGAAATGGAGCCCGGTGATTGGTGGAGAACCTTCTGGCCCCTGCGTTATGCGCTGTGCAAATGTGTGTGCGCCCTGCTTCAGTGGATGCTGGACTTCGTAGATATCTCTCCAAAATGCCTCGACCTCCTCTGGTTTGGGCGGGTGGTCGACAGTAACTGAAGGGTCAGAGAAAAATGATTAATTTTCTCTGACCCACCTCTAGACTTCTCCTAGCGGCAGATAGTATACGTATTCTATCAACATGCTGCCTGACGTCAGCAGCTTTGATTTGTTGAGTGTGTGATGACGGATCCGCAGTTCGCGCGAAAACTGTCGGACCCTGGCTGTGAAATTTCTGCCAGATGCAGTTATGCCAATGTGGGAGCCTTGAGCTACTGCGCTTGCAAAAGGGTTGCGCGCTGGTTGTCTGCAGTTGGCGCGGAATTCAAAATGGATATTAAATACATTTCTTTTTATTAAAATAAATAGTTATTATAAAATGCACAATAATACATATAAGTAATATAACTTTTCATTTCAGTTAAGAAACAAATTTATAACACATATATTTTCTTAGTAACAGTTTATTTTCATTGAATTCCAAAAACTAACTTATATATCACGCCAAAATGTTAATAAATACAATTTATATACATTCTTGTACATTTTATGCTAATTATTGACTTTAACTACAAGAATTGTTTTTAATACCCATTTTCAATTCCGCGCCAACTGCGGCCAACTTGCGCGCGAACCTAACGCAAGCGCAGTAGCTCAAAGCGCCCACATTGGCATCACTGGCCAGATGTTATGCAGTCAATCACGCATTGAATGCCGGATGCGTACTGTCTTACCCAGCCTACCTTTGTGCTCAGTTGATGCATTCGTCTTTTGGTCTTATGACCAGCCGTTGGATTTGTTTTACGGTTTACATCTGCCAAAGTTCTCGCTGCATCATACACACTACAATTGATGGTCCAGAGGTCGGACTCTTCTGAAGAGTCTCCACGAAGCGCGTTATCCAGTTCAGCCACATCTTTGGGCCTGAAAGAAACCTGGATGTTGATGTTTCTCCTGGTCCTAAAGCATCGTTCTTCCTCTATTGGATGCCTGTCCACGGTTGGTTTTAGTGTCGCCTCTCTTTTTCTGTAGTCGGCTTGTTCTGACTGCGGTAGAGTAGGTGATCCGCTTAGATAACCCCTTTTCCGCAGGTTTTTGGCACGGTTTTGCAGAAGTTGATGCGAAAAGTGCGAGAGCTCTAGGTGTTTCTCGCACCACAGTGCATGCAGTCGCGCCATGTAACCTTCTCATTATGGAGCCATACTGGTATCGTAGCCCTCCCGCAAGTTATCCCTGAGTCGATCTGTCCACACAAAAGTATTGAGATTTCGACAAGTCCATCGCATTGACTGTCTAAATTGGCTCCTTCAACTGCAGGGTAGTCGGCATTTTTGTCCGACCCATTGTCGGGAGCCCTGCGCGTTCGATTGTTTTGAACCGCACTTACAACTATGTTTGGTATTATCATTGTTGTTCCCACGAGCTGCTAGGGAAAAGGGTTCGTCCATAACTGTAGAGCCCCGCACGCAAGGATAAGGTTGCATACTCTGAAAGATTGACCGGTACCCTGAGTCACCGTTTAAGACACCTCACCCAGGTGCCATTCAGCTTTCGGCTCGGTTGTTACGCCTCCGCTTGGGGTTTAATTCCTTTAGGACCATCCTTGGACAATTGTTCGCGACTGCTTAATAATTTTTGTAACCATATTCAGCAGAAACGCTTGGTACAGGGACCCTCTATCCGCAACCGGAGGACGCGTCCGGTGGCTTCGTCATAGGCCCTACGGTTCGATTCCAAAGGAACCAAAAACGAAATCATATATATGTATACAGTGTGTCCCAGACTCAACTATCCGGACTTATATAGCAGTATAAAAATAAAAATAAATAAATCTAAAAATCCTTTTCCAAAAATCAGATAAGTTTTAGTTTATGATTTATAAAATGTTCAAGTTGGACCAATCAGGAGCGCAGTATAAACAGGCCTGCGCGTGTAAGCGGGAGACGAACACAGTAACAAGTGAATGTTGAGCCCCACAGTCAACGCACAGCTCTTCCATCGTTCATTTCAATCGTTCCAATTCAAGGATACTTAGGTCCTTTAAAATACATGCACGGCAATATAAAAAATCCCCAAAAACATAAAAAATGTTTAATAAGTCAATTATACAATCAAGAATATTTCTTCTTCTAAAAATTCCTTCATTAATAGTAATTTAATCGTGACACTTAAAAGTATAATTAAATATTTTTGCCTAAGATAGCACTAAACGCAAGCGCGTGAACCGCATGTTCAAGTTTCTTGATTTTTACTTTATAATAAAAATTGTAAAACGTTCTAAAAAGGTTTGAAACGAAATCTTTTAAAATTGTCTGTATTTAAAAAAATGAGAATAATACAAACGTCCTCCAATACTGCGTATTAGAGAAAATAATATTTAGCATTTTAATTTTAAATTCCTTTTCCTTTTAGTATTTCAACTGCTAGAGAAAAAAGAGTATTTTAAAAAGAATTAATGAATGAATTAAAAAATAAATAACTATTTTTCAAGTAAAAACTTCGAACCTTCCAAATAATAATTATTGAATAATAAAAGTCATGAAGATTAAATATGATTTTTTTCTTTTGATAGAAAATCGATAGCTTCGAGGCACTTATTCATTTGTTACAGAAAAATTTGTATAATTTCAGAATTGGCAAATGTCTGCGAAAATTATAGCTTATCAAAAATATGTAGCAGTGTAATTAAAAGTTATTTCCAGGAAAATTTAAAACAGATAACAATAGAAGTGCATAACTGCTACATGCCCCATATAAATCTTCTATGCGAGGTCGGGATTCTACGCTGTCGGCGCCAAAGTGGCGACGTTTGATCGCTTCCATTGTTATTTACAGACGTTTTCGTTGTATGTGTTACGGGAGACCCCAAGAAACCGGGCAACTAAAAATTATTATTGCTAGGCTCCATGGTATCCGCGTACCAGATCATTTAAGAAGTATGGTGCCCAATGTGAATGCCCCATTCTCGTTCCGTATTAACTAAGTATAGTGGGTCACACACTGGTCAGGGAGAGAGAGGCGGTATAAGATTGTCACCGTGCACTAAGCCACACCTAATCAGACCCCCCGCGCGGGCAGAGGAGTGTAGCGAGAAGGACGGAGGCGAATAATGATTACGCCTCCTCTACAAACGACTTCTAATTTTTCCTGCGGTGCTGATACTTGCACATCGACGATAGCCACAAATTATTGAAATTTCGGTTAGCACCTGAACCGCATGAACAGCACATGTCGAAACTTCACCTCGTCCATGTTTTCCTAATACCCCTGAGTCCATACGCGACCATAAAATGTTGATTAACAATGTCAATTATTGATCAATGGAATTTCATTAAAGAATAAAGAATTCATAAAATTCCCCAAAACATCTAAATTAAAATTATTGGCCCGATTGCATAAGATTCGGAAAGTAGACCATCAATAGCAATCCCAGCGACCACCCTTATGGACCAATGGATTGGCGCTTATCACCGAGGCATATTCGAACCCCTGTGGTAAGAACTTTCAGCCCTGTTCCCCACTGATTAGTAAAATAGTGATTTCCATTTCTTGAAACTATTGAAAAACTCAATTCAAATAATTAGCTTACAAGAGGGACAATTGTTTGTTAAATACCTTTAATGAACAAATTAGTCATATAGATTAATTACTAAAACACATCCTATATATATATATATATATTGATCATAATCCTTATTTCCTAACAGGAAATAAGTAATTCGAAATACTGATCAATTCATTCGATCCCAATGGTTTCATGAATAGAGAATTTAAACTATTGAGTTGTCAGTTATCGATAATTGTACAAGTAAAATATCCTTTTTATTTGGGCGTAAAAACCTCTCAATACGATTGTCCTTAGCTGGCCTGGACAGTGGAGTTATATACATCATACGAGTCAGGGATTGTTATTGATGATTAAATACAAATTTATTTCACACACAAAATTTCCAGCATAGCAACAGAGCACACTGCACGTGCCCTGAAAATGGCTTATTCTCAAATATTTTTCAAATCAGCATTTTGTAGTCGCGTAAATCCCGTCCGGTCTTCATTCCCACAGTCGCTAGGCAAAGTCCATGTGCAACATCAGCAATAAACCCTACCCAAATCTCCACACCATGGCCTACGAGGTGCATCTTAACTGTCGCCTCCAGGCAGTCGTTCATCGCTTCTTCCGTTCATCGGAACTAATTGTTCCGAAGGAATCTGAATTAAAGTCCAACTTGCCCGTCAGCATTTTACCTCGCGCGGGTCTCGGTACGCGGATTGTCACTCCCGAGAGTACGTAAATCGGAAGGGTAGTGCGCAGTAAAGAGGGTTTTTGCGACGTAAAGTGAGAAAAACCAATGGAGGGGAATCCATAAATCCCGAACTAATATTAAAACTAGCTGTGTGCAAACGGAGTCAGGTGACACCCCTTTACAAAGACTCGAGTGGAGTGACAGTTCGCGCACCGTGAAGGAGTGATGAGCGACGCTCCACACTAGCAATACATCGGAGGAACAAGGTCAGGAACTGTTTACTATATTTATAATTGTAACGATCTCATATCTCGCTCTCTCCCACTCGTGTCTCTCCCCTTTTCGGTGGGACGGGAGATTGTGCATTGATGTTCCGGTGTGACATTGCTCTTGATTGTAAAGGTAATAAAGATAATTATAGAGAAAACTGCTTAGCCCGTCATCTCCTCCGCTACCGTGGAGATAGGCGGTAGTCCATAAGGAAAATCAACATTGTGTTTTGACTCTTTCGATGAATATCTCTAATAAAGCCTTTCAAATATTATTTGTTATAATATAAAATAGTCGTTCAGAATCATTTCATACAACCAGTCGAAAATTTCAGGACTACGAGGGTTAGGGCTCCCAGTCCGGGGGTATGATTGAAAAACAAACACCACAAAAATAAAAATGCGCTAATCCCTTCTGGAATAGCGTATTAGTTTGGTACCTCCGGCGACGAGTAGAAATAATCTCACTTCTCGTTCGTAACATAGGTATAATTATAAATTAGGTAAGCGCATTTCTGCAAATACTTATTTTCCCACTCGTTCTTGAACCATCGACATGGAACATTAGGAAATAAAATTTTAAGGATTTTTAAGGCTTTCCAAAGGTTTAAGATCATAAAATTTTTTCTTAAGATTCCTGGATGCAAACGCAAATTTCGATTAATAAATAACAATTAAACAATTAAAAATTCATTTAAAAAATCGAGTAAATTTCTAAGATATTTAGAAGTTTTGAATAGATTCAAAGATTTTTTTTAATGTGAATTTTGGTAAATTTTGGAAAAAATTTAGAAAATTTCTAAGTATTTTAAAGGGCTTCAAGTGAATATAACAATTTAATTAGGTTCACAGGAAAATTGAAAAAGATTTTTAGTCTGAAAAATCTATTATAAGAGAATATTAAAATGGATTTCAAAAGTTTTCCAAAATACCAAAAGAATACAAAAATTTACTAAGGTTCCCAGGAAAATTAATAAAGATTTCTATTACTAATATATAAAGATTATTATTATTAAATACGCCTTTTCAAGGCGTAGTTCTGTTTGTCTCGTATTCACATAACTCTGTTTTACTTCTAGACGAGACAAACATTTTATCAAATTTTTAGGTTATGACGATCCAATTTTAAAATTTCAAAATATTAGTTTATACTTGACAACTATGTACAATTTTCCAAAAAACTTTGTTAATTTTCGTTAACTAATAATAAGGTAAGCACAACGTATATAATTAGTTGTATTACTTTAACTCTATTTTTAGTCAAAACTTTTTTAACAACATTTTTTACGATATATTATATCATCTACAGACCTACGCCTTGAAAAGCATTCGGATCCGAGTCGAAACATGTCCGTAATATTTGAATAAAAACATAAACAAACCGGAAAAGGCCTTCACTACATTAATATTATAAATAAGTAAATATGATAAAACTCAAATAACCACGATATATAAGCTTGTCAACTATTCCACTCAAAAATGATTTTGTCAATCACCTAAAAATCAGATTATTTAAAATCAAAAAGCCGTATTAAGACGAGCGGTTCCCGGGTCCGATTACGGTTACGATTGGAACCGTCGACCAATCAGCGCGCAGCATGATCCGGTCCCGGTCCGGGTTGCGCATTTAGGTTTCTCTCTATTTTCAACCGCGGCGATTTCGACCGGGCCACAATCGTCGCTGATCGTAGCCAATCACAGCGGTCGATGAAGTCACGTGACTCGTTAGCTGTTGTCGCTGCCTTGAAAAAATACTCGCAGACATATGTACCGTGCGCATGAACCGGACCGTCAATCGTAACCGTAATCGGAACCGGGAACCGCTCGTCTGAATACGGCTTAAAACTAGTAAAACTGGGCTATGGAGTGCAAAGAAATGACGAAATGGCTATTCAGCACATACAGTTCAATGCTCAGAGATAACGAACTCAGTTCATTGCTCCATTGATGGCAAAGATATTTCCCAAATCATACCGAGGATTTCGATCACACGATTTCCAAATCCCTAAATCAGCAAAAATTTCTACCTATCCACTACATGGCACAGGCCTTTACATCTACTCGACGTTGTTGTTCAGTCCACCGGGAAGTTCGGCAACATGCAGATCCTCTCGTTAATCTTTATTAAGGTTGAGACACCCGTCCGCTAGTTCGGGACGCAAAAAATGTTAAATTATTATCGAGCGGACGTAAAATACACAAATCGTCTCCTGGAACAGAGAACATGTCCAAAAACGAATTCATATCTCCGTGTACAAAAAAAAACGTGAGCCGTTTGAATTAGTTGTTCGGGCTACAGCCCATAAACCGGCGTACTCAAAGATGTATATTTTTAGGTGACCCAATTTAAGTTGTGTGCAACCAGAAAAGGGGCGTTTGCGCATAAAATTCGCGCATCAAAAATTAATTACTTCGAATCTCAAAACGAATTACATAATTTTTTACCATAAAAGTATACTTGTAATTATTTAAGAAAGAATGAGAAAAAAGGGAGTTAGGTGAAACAAAGGTGCTTTCGTTTTCTTGGTGAAATACCATCTGCTCTGTTTCTCTAATAATTACAAATAAAATAATTAAAAGACTTAAGTGTTGTATGTGTGTGCGTGCTAGTGCAGTACCAATTGTACGAATATGATTACAATAAAAGATAAGGCCCGTTCCTGTGGGAATTCTGCCATTAGAGAAAACGACTATATTCGATTTATCTCCTTCGTGATGCAACTCCAACAGGAATGGTAGTTTAAACAAAACTTCCATTACAGGTAACAAGATCTCTTTATCGTAATCTAAACATATTGTCCGTCCGACTTATGTTGTTGAAAACCTCGTATAAAATTTCAAATGTTCTCTTCACCGAATATGTACAGTTAAAGAAGTTAATTTACAGTGGAATAAATTTATATCGAATCCTTAATTAACAAAATAAAAATGGAGTTTTATTACCAACAATCCTTCAAATCCTTTTAATGAATTAGCAAAATTTTCCAAAGCGTAAGTATCACAACTTGAGAAGTTAAAGATCAAATTATAAATTCAACAGAAAAACAAATCACAAAACTTGGTACGGAACAAACTGTTGGCGCTACTTCAACTATTGTTATCGTGGAAGTTACTATACTAGCTATAGGTCGCACATATATAATTTTGTGCTCTACCTAATTTAAATGGAATTTTATTAAAAATATATAAATATTTTATAAATTCAATAATCGTAAAATTTTTGAAAAAGTGAATGAATAAGCTAATATCCTGCTGGAGACAATACACTTTTAAACGATTTAATCTTAGGCTAATATAATGCTAAAAGGTTAAAACATGCAAAATTATACCAATGATAAACATGCAAATCGAATTTTTATACTTGTAAAATCTTGCAAAAAGTGAATTCATTAAGCTAATATCATGCTGAAGGCAAAACACTTTTATAGTAATTTGTCATACAAGTGCGCACAATAGGTGATTGTGTACGAGTGTGAATTTTGCAGCATAAGCCGGAGTGCTTCGAGCCGCAGAGTGTTTAGGGAGTAATTTTCATTTTTTTGTTAGTTTGTAGTGTGAGCGAGGGAGCCCGTGATGTACCCCCGCCCCCTGGCGTTCTGGAAATATACCTCTCAGGTGCCAGGCATACTGCATCTCACAGTGAATGAGGCGGACCTCTTTGCACAGCAAAGTGATACGCATCCACTCTGACAACCGACAGCCTCCCTAGCCATGCTGCCGTGGAGAAGCGACAGCCTGGTTATGGTGGTCGGAGCGGTCCCTCTAAGGTCATCAGTTAGATACACAGGTTGAGCGCACAGCCTTGGTGTGTTATGTAGATGTATGTGTATGTTCATTACTCGAAATCGACCAGAAACCAACGAGCAATACACCCGTCGACATGGAGCCCTTTCACAAGGAGATGGATAACTCTTTTCCTAGTCTTCTCAGAGCGACTAGTGACCCCCAAGAATAGTCGCCTCGACATGGAGCATGTTCCTTGGGAGGTCACTAGCGTCTTTTGAGGGGACCTACAGTTTAAGGTGGGATCTGAATAACCAAAGCCCTGGTAAAAGTACATAGAAAAATGTCCATTGGTACCGCAACAGGGATAGAACCCCAGGCCTCCTGCGTTAGCGTTGCGAGTTTCGGACTGGTTAACGAAGAAGATGCGACGCGGTAAGTTGTGTATTCTAGAACTGACTGCAGGTTCCAGATTTGCTGCTTATACAGGGTGTTTTTTTTAACTTGAGACAACGAAATATCTCAAAAA
>CAKNWT010191386.1:0-11578 GCA_932066315.1 Andricus coriarius
CAGTGCGTTCTCTCGCACTGTCAGTGATGGCTGCAGCAGCAGCAACAACAGCAGCATCTTCTTTTCTCGCCTCGTCCAGGCGGCTTAGAGCTGCCGCCGAGATTCGGACGAAACTCTGGCCACTGGGCATCTCACCTGGTTCCAAACCATCGTCATCATCATCATCATCATCCCCGTCACAGTAATCGTCCGAGGGTCGCAGAATCTCAAAAACGAGGTCGTCTCCATCATACTCCTTGTGATCTGAAAAAATAAATAACAAAAGTATTAAATATTTGCTGAACAGTGTTTATTTTTTATTTATTTTTTAAACATCAGAAACACGTCAATACTCACTGAGCAGAATGTTAACATTGCTCGGGATAGAAATGTTTATCGTGACGACCTCTACGTGTACCCCCTGGAATATTTGTGTTGTTGTTGTTCGTACTAGTGAGCCATCTGTAATAAAAAATAAAAAACGAAATGAGATTACTGTCCATAGATATAGACACGCGCAAACACATGCAAGAGCATACATATTATAAGAAATATACTAACCTATTTTCAATTCAATATATAAATTCCTTAAAATAAACCAAGAATCTTACGATAAAATTTGGACAAACACCACAAAATGCTCTTATTGCAATTCCTGAAAACAAAATAAAAATGTGTTACTTTGGACATAAATAAAAAAGAGGAAAGAAAAATGAGAAGGCAACCAACCAAATTTTAGTTATCAGGTATCCAGGAGGTAGCATCATATTTTCGTTGCTGTTCCCACCTGGTCTAAGTTTTCTTACCTTGATAAGGGTGCTGTATGAGCACCGAAACGTTGGTGAATATTATACATGCTTTTTTATTGTGATTCCAAATTAATAAAAGAAACGAAAGAAAAAAAAGAGAAGGAAGGGAACTGGGTGGGCTGCCTTCTCCTTCTTCTGTCCTCTTTTTCATTTTTGTCCAAAGAAACAAATTTTTATTTTGTTTTCAGGAATTACAATAGGAGCATTTTGTGGTGTTTGTCCAAATTTTATCGTAAGATTCTTGGTTTATTTTCAGGAATTTATACATTGACTTGAATGTTGGACGTTAAATGGGATTTTGAATTGGATTTTAATCTAATTAAAGATTCTTAAATTTCTATTTTCAATTATTCAAAACATGCATACATGTTCTCGTGAGAAAGAGAAAGAAAGCCAGACTATTTTTAAGGACTAGATCGAACCCTTGTAACCATACGGGATCGAGTCATAGTTTTCTCAAAAACGCCTTTTATTGTAAACGGGTTTAGCGGTTTTAGTTTCAATAACTGTGAGGGCATCGTGAAATGGGGTGCGCCTGATAGATCTGAAATTCAATTTGATCGAATCGACTGCTCTATCTACAATCATTTTCCGAATCGTATTTAAGTTGATGAGTTTTGAGTTTTTATAGTTCAAAGTAATCCAACTTTGCATTTCGTGTGAATTTTCCCATTTTTTGAAAGTACTTGATATGCGTAAAACTCGGGACGTTCGGAAACAAAGGTCTTTGTGTGACTACCCTCACCGTATTCATCCTCAAGCTCGTCAGTGATTTGACCCAAGAGACGACCAACAGGAGGATTATATTCACTAAGTTCATCTCGACGTACATAAATGCACGAGTCAGTGTCATAGTATATTACTCGACGTCCCAGTCGAGACAGGTAGTCGTACAACACTAGACGAGCTTGGGCTGTAGTGTAGGCGGCAATCACTACATTTGTATTTGATGAGGGTTTACAAGCCTCGGTCAGGTACTCAAACGAGACACAAAGCTTATCGTCATTGACAGGAGTTAAGTTAAAGACCTCTATTTTAGGATTAACGAAAAGCAGCGAAAGGTCTCTTAATGACTCTATATAACAGGATTTCATTCAATTTTACCTTTGTCCAAATTTTCCCCAAAATGAATTTAAACACAGTTTAGCCACTGAGCGAAGACCAGGATTCTTGCTAATTTTTTCGAGATCTAAATCGACACCCTCGATTGTCGAGTGTTCATTCAGATACGCTATTTTACCAGCCTCGTCATAACACTCGATTGGCCGACCTGAAGACTCTTGTTTTATCTTTAAAAATCTATTTATATAATCAGCAAAGAAACCACCTTCCCGTGTTTCGGGATCGTACTGAACGACTTGGTATTGCCATATTTCATATATAAATTTTATCTCATAGCCCATTTCCACCGTTTTTTTCAACTCATCTGACACCCACACGCCCTCAATTTCTCACATTGCAGGGTCATGTTGACAGTCTTCCTGTTGGAGATTCACACAACAGGCATTGCAGAGTGGGAACATGAGTTTGTTATGTATTTTAACTGGAAGTACTGGGTTATAGAGATTTTGAGGCGTTAAAATACGGCATTTTATGATTCCTTCCAAACTGTTCAAATTTTCAAAACCATCACCAACTATAGTGGTGGCCCACGGGTAATTTTCCATATTTCGAGATGAAAGGATAGAGGGATCAAATATCTATATAATGTAGTGTCTCACCATCCTTAATCTCATAAAACATGTGGTATTTCCCGTATGACCATCATAAAATGCATCTCTAGGATTTATTGTGTTATTTAATAATAATGGATGATTTTTCAGAAAATTTATCATATCCGGAGAATTTCGTTTTATTGCTTTAAATTTACATTCCCACATTTCTGTAAGAATGTAACCGGATTTGTGCAGCTTTTCGCTTTGAGCACGGGTACGTTCAAAACGTTCGTCTAACGAATCCATGTCCGAAGCAACCGCGAAACTGTAGAATATACTTATTTGCCTGGCCTTCGTAATAACCGTCGACCACGATTCCCTCGGGTGTACGATATTCACGGGACCTGGCTGCATATCTAATCTCTTTACCTAATTCTTTCTCGCACCACAATAGCTACTCGATGGCTATGTTTGACTGGTTGTTGGCTCGTCGGTAGCCACCAGGAGGTTCGATACCTGTAGTATCTGGTTTCAGAAAGTTTTTCCGAAGCACACGTGAACATGTTGAGGCTATCGTGACGCTTTCCGAAAAGGGGCATACATTAGCACATTTGAGAAAAATATCTCTAAATGCAATGCATGTAGCACGCAGGATCGCCACATCGTTAATGCAGTATTCGATCAGTTCTATGTGAAAATAGAAAACGCACTCAGCGTCTTTTTTAAGAGTTTCGTAGAGGACCCTTATAGTCGATGCGGTCAGGTGTGTTGAAGAGGTGGGGGATAGTGCCATTTTTAACTCTGTCAAACCCGGACGCTTTCGGGAGTTTGCTTAAGGGCATTTGTAGATAGTTTAAACTATCTATAAATTTTACCCAACCTAGCTTCATTGATATAATACTCGTACCGTTTGTTATAATGTCAGGCATGATTCGGCTACTTTTTCTCTCGACCAAATATTTCAAAATGAATTGCGAATCAAATGCTTTTGCATTATGCGCAATGCAAATGATTTCGCTAAATTTATTTTGTTGCCTGGTGACTAGTTCGACAAAACTGGTCAACTGCATTTTTGCCCTCGAAAATATGTTCTCGAAAGCAACAATGCTGGCAAATTTCTTTCATATTTCCAAGACCTAGACAGCTGGTGCAAACTCTCTGTGCCACACAGAGGTTTGGCTTGTGAACATTTTTATCCGGGGTAGCTTTTCACACTGTTGTGTTTCAAAGTCATAAAAACCAAACTTATTAGTTTATTGTTTTTTACAACTTTGTCCAAAACAGGAGAAAGAAAACATTAGTGATCTGAATAACGAGGACACTTGCAGCTAAAGAAATATCTTTTTCCGCATTCATGGTTTCTTTCCACCCACGAATTAATAAAACGTGTGCAGCCCGTGCAAATGCGTAAAGTATTGCAAACGGACGTTTTTGCGGAGAAAGATTTTGCCTTAATATGATCGGTAAAACATGTCTGCCCGTGAAAACACCTATTGCAGTCATCACACTTAATATTAACAACATTCGGACTTTCTGCACTAGTCTGACATGGGTTTGTGGACCGGCAAGCAGCACATATGTTTGAGCATCTATGCCCAGCAGGATTCAGATAGCTCTTTATTGCATGGGATACAAAATCCTTGGCTACTTGCCGCTGCCGTTTAATTTAAAATAGGGTAAAAATGTTTATCATCGAGCATGATATTTAAATTATACAATACCGTTTCACCTGTTACAGTAACGAATCGGTCCCATTGTAAAGGGGTGATTTAACGTCCTTTCCAAAGGTGAAAAACCTCTTCCACATTTGTCTAATCTGCCATATCAGCATACACATGGATTAACTCCTGATGGGGTGCTACAGGAGGGACCTCGTTTTGAGGGTAGTGAATGGGCATCGCCATTACTTCGTTGAACACTAATTAAAACAAGGAAGTATAATAAATTCACGTAATATTGTGAACAACCAGTATACACATAGCCACACAGAGGCACACAAACACACACCATAGTTCACACGCGCAATATACAAGGTGTCCAAAAAGAAACGAAACACCAGAATAATTTTCCAGGTAAAATATTTTTCAAGAAGGTCAAGGTCATTCTTGAAGTAACTTTTCAGAAGGAATCCAGTGGTGACCTTGAATTTGACCTTGAGCTTGACCTTCATGATTATTTCAAGGTCAACTTTGTTTGTTTTTTTTAAGTGGGAAACCCTATTTTTGACAAAGGAGACGGAAATGGCGGGTATGGGGCAGGCCAAATCTGTACTGCTGCGACTCAGATGTTTACGAAAAACTTCAAAGTCATTGCTGGAGTAACTTTTAACGAGTAATCCAACGGTGACCTTGAATTTGACCTTGATCTTGACCTTCAAGGTTATTTCAAGGTCATCTTTGTTTTTTTGATTGTGAACCCCTATTTTTGACAACGGCAATCGAAAGAGCGGAAAATTTCAATTGAATTGAATTAAATTACACGTCTACGACACTTTTGACGAAAAAAATAGAAATTGGTTAGAAGCACATTAGTCGAGCCTTTCCGTGGGCGTTTTAGATCCTGGGAATGCGAGTAATATTATTTTGTGTAAAGCGAGAATAGGGTGTGGCAACAGCATGCTGATGCGACTGTTACCGACAGTGCATATTCACAGTACGATCGAGCTATCAGCTGCCATCCCATTCATTAGGTTTCCTTCCCACTTCACGTCACTGCTACACTTTTCCACCCTGACTTTTTAGCACTTACATTTTTTTCAAAATACAGAGACTTGATCAATATCCTGCCACCGCGAAACCCCTTCTGGGTTCAGAAACTTTTCAAAGTGCCTTTTTAAATCCTTAATCCCGATTTATCGAATCTTAGTGACGAACTTTGAGTGCATCACAGATTTCGCCGTTTTTTTTTACACTGTTCCAACAGCCTTAAGTATAATAATGCTTAATGCGAGAAAAAATACTGAGAACCCTAAGTTAAATGCTTAGCATAGCGATGCTATGCAACAAAATGAAAATTTAGGCCTTTTGATTAAAAACTTCTCAAAATTGATATGAGCCAGCATAAAGGACCGGAAATTCTCTAAAAAGGAAAAAAAATCTTTACAAACTCCTAGTTTAAAAAAAACGTTTAAAAATTTATTTACGAATTTAAATCAAAACCAACATGCGCAATTAGAAATTTTCAAACAAAAAAAAAGAAAATTCTTTGCGTACGAGGGTTGCCTTTTATATTTTGAGCCTAATAAGGAAAAGACAATAATTGATCATCGAAAATGGCTTTATTGTTTTTCAAAGTATTCTCCCTGAAATTCAACACACTTTTGCATGCGCTTGAACCAATTTTCGAAACATTTTTTCCACTCCGATTGAGGCACCTCCGAAACATGCATTTTGAACGCATCAACCGTTTCTTCAGGTGTCGAAAAACGTTGACCTCGTAATTTATTTTTTATGTATGGGAATAAAAAAAAGTCATTAGGTGCTAAGTCAGGGCTGTAGGCTGGGTGACCCATCAATTCGACGTTTTCAGCCCTCAAAAAGTCCCTTATTGCAGCGGATGTGTGAGAGCTCGCATTGTCGTGGTGGAGGATGATTTGTCTTCGGCGGCTGATTTCCCTTATTTTTTCAAAAATCTCCTGTAAACAAATGGTAGTATACCATTCCGAATTGACCGTCCGACGTTGCTCCAACGGCACAGTTCCTACGTGGCCGGTTTTTCCAAAAAAACAGGCAACCATTTGCTTCGAAGTGCTTCGTGCGCGAACAACTTTTGTCGGATTTGGCTCATCTTGGAAGATCCACACAGTCGACTGCTGTTTAGTTTCAGGCTTATAAGCATAAATCCATGTTTTGTCACCTGTTACGATGTCATAGACATGCTTTGAATCACCGCGATAGGATTTTTTCAGCATTTGTTTTGACCAATCCACACGAGCCTTTTTTTAAGCGATTATCAAGTTATGTGGGATCCAACGGCAACAAATTTTTTTGACAGCCAAATGTTGATGTATAATTGCTTGCACGCTGGTCCCACTAATGCCCAAGGATGCCTGAATCTCACGATAATTCACATGACGATCTTGCATTATTAGTTCACGCACAGAGTCAATTTTTTCTGGGACAACGACTGATTTTGGGTGACCTTCACGACTTTCGTCACTGAGCGAACTGCGGCCACGATTAAATTCGTTGTACCAGCGTTTCACAGTGGCCAAGGATGGAGCTTCATCGCCAAAAGTCGAAGTGAGTTGATCGATGCACTCTTGTCTTGATAATCCACGTCGAAAATCGTAAAAAATCATCGCACGAAAATGTTCGCAATTCCATTTTTTCGCTGAGACAATATTTTCAAGTCACTGAGAATAATACAGGTTATGCTCAAGTGACAAAACGTTCAGAAAAAGGTTATGGTTAAAAAGGTCAAACTTTCAATTGGAATCGTCAGATGACACCTGTAAACAATAGTATTGCCAAGGCTCAAAATATAAAAGGCAACCCTCGTACCAGTACCTACGAAACCGTTAAGTGTGGGCGCTTGCCGCTTACTTCACTAACTAGTCTTTCTTATTTTATTAGGAATCATTAGAAAATATGTCACCGAATTTGATAGCATGTAAATCATACGATGCACATTTTGCAAAATTTTGTTGAATTACAAACAATTTACATTTTTTTCCTTATGTTAACACTTAAATAGGAATACAATTAATGATTTTTGTTTAGATTTTTAAGTATTTTCTTTCGATTTATACAGGGTGTCCCAGTACTCAAGGTACATTTTTATATTTTTGAATTCCTCATAAAAAATGGAATTGAAAATAATAATAAAAATTTGTTGTAAAGTTAATAATTAATGAGTAATTAACAATTAAAGATTAACCAATCGGAAGCATGCGTTAGATGAACGACATTCCATGTGTCACTGATGAGGGTGTGTGCGCAAAAGAGTAGTTTTAAATTTGCAGCAGGTTGTAAATATCAATGGTGCAACTTCACACGGCAACTGAGAGACGAGATTCTTAGAAAATATCTTTTTATTTGGAATAAACGTTGAATTATTTTAACTTCCTTTGAATATTTCTAATTCTGTAGAATTCACTTGTGCTCCTTTGAATTCTTTGCATTTATCTTGAAACCTTTACAGTACACCTTAAATTATTTTGAATTTCTCCAAGTCTTTTGTATTCTCTGAATTTCAAATTCTCTTAAATCTTTTGAATTCAATGAATTCTTTTGTATTCTCTAAATTAATTTGAAATTCTATAATTTTGTTAAATTCTGTGAATGCTTTTGAAGTTTGTGTATTCTTTTGCACTCTCTGAATTCTTCTGAATTCTATAAATTCTTCTTAATTCTTTGAATTCTTCTGAATTCTCCCGCTATTCTCTGAATTCTTCCGAACTCTCTGAATCCTTCTCAATTTTCTGAATTCTTTTAAATTCTCTGAACTCTTTTCAATTCTCTGAACTTTTTTGAATTCTTTTGTATTCTCTAAATTCTTTTGAAATGCTCTATTTTTTTAATTCTGTGAATTCTTGTGAAGTTTGTGAATTCATTTGCACTCTGTAATTTCTTCCGAATTTTCTAAATTCTTCCTAATCCTTTGAATTCTTCTCAATTCTATGAATTCTTTCACTATTCTTTGATTTCTTCCGTATTCTGAATTCTTCCAAATTCTTTGAATTCCTTAATTTATTCTGAATTCTCTGACTTGTTTAAAAATATTCTAAACTTTCTTAACTGTTTTGAATTTCTTGAATTCACGGTATCACTGAATTTTTAAAAATGTTTTTCAATTATTTTTAAATCATTTGAATACACGTTGAATAATTTTAACTTTCTTTCAATATTTTAATCCTATAGAATTCAAACGAATTCTTCAGAATTAATTTTTTTGTAATGCTCTTGAAATCTTTACCATACACCATGAATAATTGTTCTAACTTTCTCCAAGTCTTTTGTATTCTTTGAACTCTCCTGAATTATTCTGAATTCTTTTATAAATTTTAAAATGTTTGAATTCTTTCCAATTCTCTGAAATATTCAGAATTCTGAATTTTGTAATTATTACGACACTACTCAATTCTTTTAATGATTTTTAATTGTCTTTCAATTATTAGAATACATTTCAAGTTACTTTGAACTCCTTCAGATCTCTTGAATTTTCTGAATTCTCTTGAAATCTTTAGAATACACGTAGAATTATCTTAACTTCCATCGAGTATGTTATATTCTGCAGAATTCAAACGAATTCCTAGAATCGACATGAACTCCTTTTACTTCTTTTGAAGTTTTTTTTTAACTCTCTTAAAACCTTTCAATACATTATTAATTATTTTGAATTTCTACAGTTCATTCGTATTATCTGAATTCTCTTAAATATGTTGTATTCAAATACTCTTCTGAATTATTTTTGAGTTTCTGAATTCTTTCGATATCTTTAGAATACGCATTGAATTATTTTGAATTCCTTCAAGTGTTTTCAATTCTGTAGAATTCTTCAGGGTTTAAAATATTCGAAGAAAGTTAGAGTAATTCAACGTGTATTCTAAAGACTTCAAGTGAATTAAAAATATTCAAAAGAAGGTGTTCACACTAACTCAAGGTGTATTCTAATAATTTCAAGATAATTAAAAACAGTTTTAAAACATCCAGTGATATCGTGAGAATTCGACGAATTCAGAGTAGTTTCAAGAGTTCATAAAATTTCGAAACAATTCAAAGAACTCAGAAGAATTCAGAGAATTCAGAAGAATTCAGAGAATTCTGAAGAATTCACAGATTTCAAAAGAATTCACAGAATTCAAAATAAATTTAGATAATTTAAAAAAAATAAGATAATACAAAAAAATTAATAGAATTTAAAATATGTCACAGAATTCAAAGGAATTCAGACAATTCAAAAATTAGCAGAGAATTCAGAATAATTCAGGAAAGTTCATAGAATACAAAAAACTTGCAAAAATTAAGATCAATTCATGGTGTTTTATAAAGATTTCAAGAGAATTGAGAAAAAAAACTTTTAAATTTCCGTAGAATTCGTGTGAATTCTACAGAATCAAAAATATTCAAAGAAAGTTAAAATAATTCAACGTGTATTCTAAAGGAAAAGATATTTTCTGCGAATCTCGTCTCTCAGTTGCCGTGTGAAGTTGCACCATTGATATTCACAACCTCCTGCAAATGTAAAATTACTCTTTTGCGCACACACCCTCACCAGTAACACATGGACTGTCGTCCATCTAACGCATGCTTTCGATTGGTTGGTCTTTAATTGATAATTACTCATTATTTATTAACTTAACCACACATTTTTATTATTATTTTCAACTCGATTTTTTACGAGGAATTCAAAAATATAAATATGTACCTTGAGTACTGAGACACCCTGTATATCCTAAAATATTAGTATCACTGAGTTGAAACAAAACATCGAGGACAGAATTTGTAACAGAATATTAAGCACCCTCAGTACTAAAATAGTGAAAATGATTCTTACAAGCATGAATGACTTCAAAATTCTTTTTATTAATTTCTCAATTTTGGTGTATAAATTTGTATATGGGGGCATGTCAACGACAGCTGAAATTTGAGCTGCATTTTAGTTTCTCATATCTAAACAAAAGCAACTCAAATTTTGAAACTTTTCTAAAAACTACTTCGATGTAAGTACTTTATCGTAAAATCATACAAACAATCTATTAAATCATAGAAACGGGTAAAACGGGCGGGACTTTAATTTCTCAACTTTCTGGCAATAACCCTTACAATGTAAAATTACAACATTTTCAAAGATCTTGTAATAAATTAATTTAGAAAATTGAAGACTCAACTATACAAGTTTTATTTTTGGACTGAAACCTTAAAGAATTATGGATGTGATTTTTATTATGTAAAAGGGTAATACTTTGCAGCAAAAATCTTACGGATTTTTTGCACAAATATTTGGTTATTTTTCAAGTACAGACCCAACTATATATAATAAATAAATGTATTGATCCTTCAGGATATAATCAAAGCAAAAATATAATTATATTCAAATTACAAAATATAAATGATTCTTTTTTTTTACTTGGATTATTACAAGCAAAGTATTCAAGGCGGTGGATATATCGAACTAATATCGATGTTAAGTTTTTTAGTTACTGGTCCTTTATTGTTAATAGTTAGTTAGAGCTTTCGCCCTTCGACGAAAGGCCTCATCAGTACAATAAAAATAAGACGCCAATGCACCACATAAGACACTCATTCGAACTCACTGCATCAATGTAAAAACACCGTCGCCACAACTCATAAATGGATAAGATAGTAAAGTCAAACTCGAATGTAACGTTCCCCAATTTACCATTTCCGAAAATTCAGGCCGCGCCGCGGGTAGGCTTGTCAGGAGCTGAGCGGGGTGTGCGGGGTTCGCTAAATCCGGTTCAGTTAGGGTAGGTCAGGTCCAAGGATAGCCCCAAACCTGACGTTAAATCCGAGTTCGACTGTAATTTGTTTGTATGATAGAACAGTAAACAAAAAATGGGTTTTTTATGAAACCCATCATCCCGCCGGTCTTTTGACATGATTAAAGATGGTAAATAAATGAGGGACTGATAGCAAAAGCGGAGTAAGAAAAGAGTCGGAGCGAAAGCGGGTTGATTATTTCCCAGCGCAAGAACGAATTAGCTCGAGCGCTATGGGCAAAAACGAGTTAAAGATTTAACTCGTTTTTGCTCGCAGCGCGTGGACTAACCCATTTTTGCCCGCACTCATATTGCGATTCGGTTCTAAAGTCTCCAGAACGTGGGATTTTTCGTCCCCCACCACTTTCCCATCTGGGAGAAACACATGCAAATGTAGCGTGTCGGTGAGCCGGCTCTGTTACGCGATACGTCCGCCAGCCTTGTGTACAGCCGAAAATGCACGAGAACGAGCTCGCCCGTGGCCCGACTTCACTATTCGGTCTCGTCAGCTATTAAGAGCTTTGACTTGATTTTTGTTTTCAAAAATTCACACGTCAAATACATGTAATGAAGTCTTGAGATATTTAATGATGATGTTTTCAGGAATTCTTATGGAATGTTTTAAAAAATCCGATTCTACAGTTTCATTTTTTATTATTTATGTTTTACTTTTCAATTGATTTTAAATATTG
>CAKNWT010191387.1:0-16000 GCA_932066315.1 Andricus coriarius
TACAAATAAAATTTCTAACGCTACGGGGTTTCGAACCTACATCTATACCTGAATCTATCGCCTAGCAGTCGGGAGTCTTACCCATTACTCTATACCTAAAGAATTGAATGTCAATGAAAAAACCATCCTCATAAGTCACAGCTCAAAGCAGTTGAAAAAATAATTAACTTTTTTATTATGTTGCGACATCATGTATATTTAAAATAAATTAACTGTTAACGGGAATATAAATAAAATAATTTTTAAATAAATAATTAAAAATTTTTGTTTCAAAAATTTCTTATTACCATAGTGTTATGGCTATTTTGAGCCAATTTGCTAAAACATAAACGACCGTCGACCCAACCTTGGGCCAGAGTTGGACCGACGGTCGGCAGCAATGAAATTACTTGCACTGGATAATATTATGCCGATGGTCGGGCCAACTATCGTCCAGGGTCGGGCCGCCCGTAGTGTTATGGTTATTTTGAGCTAAAATCCCAAAGCCTAAACGACCGTTGACCCAACCTTGGGCCAGAGTTGAGCCGACGGTCGGCAGCAGTGAGATTACTTGCACTGGATAATATTACGCCGATGGTCGGGCCAAGTATCGTCCAGGGTCGGGCCGCCCGTAGAGTTATGGTTATTTTGAGCTACTTTGCTAAAGCATAAACGAACGTCGACCCAACCTTGGCCCAGAGTTGGACCAACGGTCGGCAGCAGTGAGATTACTTGCACTGGATAATATTACGCGGATGGTCGGGCCAACTATCGCCCAGGGTCGGGCCGCCCACAGTGTTATGGTTATTTTGAGCTAATTTTCCAGAGCCTAAACGACCGTCGACCCAACCTTGGGCCAGAGTTGGACCGACGGTCGGCAGCAGTAAGATTACTTGCACTGGATAATATTACACCGATGGTGGGGCCAACTATCGCCCAGGGTCGGGCCGCCCGTAGTGTTATGGTTATTTTTAACTAATTTCCCAGAGCCTAAACGACCGTTGATCCAACCTTGGGCCACAGTTGGGCCGACGGTCGGGTGAATTTTAGAAGCCAATGTCGGCTACTAACGTTGGCCCAACTAAGGTGGCTTCGAACTGCTATAGTTGGGCCAACCTTGGTTAGCATAATTCGGTTGCCAAAGCCGGCCCGACCTTGGGCCGACCGTCAACTCTGGCTGCCAACCCAAATTCGCACCTGGGGGTGAGCACTGTCTACACCACAGACATACATCTGGCTAGAACCGCCGGCCCTGATTCAATCCGTCCACTTAAAGTAATAAGATTCCGCCGGTCAATCGCATTGCCCTATCGCATTGACTTTGAACTTTTTTAATTGTTTAAGACATGTTTTCCTTGTGAGAAGCAAAAAGTGCCCTGGATGTATTCTGGAGATTATTTAAATGGCGGTTTCGACTTGGAAAATATAATAAAATATATAATATAAATATATGATATAAATAAATAATATAAATATGTATTATAAATAATAATATACAACAACTTAGCAAACCCTCAGATTTTCGAAATATCAGTGGTTGAAAATTTCAAATTAAAAAGTGATTCTAAGTTCAAAAAAGCAGATTTTAGTTGAAAAATATAGATCTGAATGAATAGTGTGTTCAAGAATAGTTGATGTGCTCGCTTATGGCAACTGAGCACAAATTTCATATTCTCAAAATTTGTACTTTTTTAAAACATTGTGTGTGGTTGCCAAAAAATATGTTTTGTATTTTCTTTTTCAAGAAACCTTTTTCGGTATAACAGCGAACAAATTTATCAGAATTCAGCACAACTTGAAAAAAATTGTGGTGTCAACTTCTTGTTGCACTCAAAAAACGATTTAATTAAATCAAATAAATTTTGTTGGTTTAACCATAGAATATGGTTATTAAATGGATACCAAATTTTGTTGGTTGTTTAAACGAAATCTTTTGGCATTATATGTAATCTTAAATCGAAAACCGAGAGTGCATTGGTTAAAAACAGACCTTGCTGGAAGTACGCAAGCGCAGCGGTTGAAAAAGTTTCTTTTTGCAACACCCGCCGCAAAAATTAGACTTCATTCGCGTGCAAATCATGTGCAAGGTACCTCATTGCGTGCCAGAATGAGGGTTGGAAGTGGCGTATATGTCATTTAAAATAGCGTGTAATACACTTTGCGAACACACTTTTGCGCACAGGTACATTAAATAGTGTAACCGTGTCAATAGTTTAAGGTTGTAAGTTTTATTTAAAACAATTTAGGCAACTCACCCATGATAATGCAGAAGATTAAGAAACTAGTAAAAATTTTCAAATTCATTTTGAAAGATGTTCCGTCTTCGAGCAGCGTATAATTAAAAATCGAAAATTGTTGTAAACTGTAAGGCGTCCACAGTTGTATGACTTGAACCGAGAAAATTCTCTGTATATATAACCTAACGCGAAATCATACCAGCCTTGTAAACACGTGGATATTTACGCGTTGAACACGAATCTGGCATTCTTTAAAAAAAACATGAATTTTCAAAACCTCGAATTTTTTTCCGAGTTAAAGTTATTTTACGTAGGTAAAAAAATGTTTGCATGTTTTCGATGTTTCAAATAAAAACTGGAACCAAACACGTGCTTCGCGCATAAAAATCGACAAAAAACATTGTTTTATTACACTTTTAACTATTGAAATAGCTTCATCTACCGAAAAAATAATTATCTTTTGGTTTTGTAGTAGAAAGAATATTAGATTCTTACGCAGACTCTAAAAATTTACAAAAGACAGTATGTTGTTTGGTTTTGTCTCTATAATCTCTTCAATTAATCGCCTTAGCTTCATTCACAAAATACCGTCAAGATAAAAAACTGGGTTCTGAATATGTGCAAATGAATATACATTTGAGGCAAAGTAATATGTACCCTTTAAATTGAAAGAATGATTTATTTAACAAAAGATATTTTCATATGATAAGGGTTAACATTGTTTGATTTAACAATACGACCTATTGGTCTGTAAGGAATATTCCTTTGATTAACAAAAAATTAATTAAAGTCAAATATATACATTTTAACCAAATGAATGAGTCATTTTTTGAAATGCTTGATATGTTCAACGAACTATTACGTTACATACAATTATTGAATATATAAAACGAAAGAATATCCCGCCAATTGAAAAATATTTCTTTGGTCTAAAATAACTGAGCGAGTGAAATAACGTAGATCACAATTCACTTGTATTACATATCTTCCTAAACTAATAGCTGTATTCTTTTAGCTTAAATTATTATTAACATTATTTTGATGGTGCATATTTAATTTAAAGAATGTACATATTTTACAATCTTGATTAATCTGAAATAGAAAAGTTCGATGAAAAATCTACCGCTGCATTCTTGTTAAAAAATACCAATTTCCGATGAAAATACTTAGTATGATATATATTTAATATAAAGATGCCTACTATTGTTTAAATGTTGTAAAGTTATAAGAAAGAAACATTTCTTTCAGCCAAATAATTAAATATACAATTCAAGAAAATAATTAATTGGTTAAAATAAATGTTTATTTAATCTGAATAATTTAATTCTAATAAGAGAAATAGACGTTTTCTTTAACTTAAGAAATAAATGTTTTTATAACACACAATATTTTATCCATCTAAAGGAATATATTTTTTGTAGAAGTGCATCAACTCTTTCTATAAAATAAATATATTTTTAATTGAATATTATGTTGAATTAAATAAAGCTAAAGATTTGATTCAAGTATGAACAAATTAATTGATCCAAATGCGTCTTAATTAAATCGAAGAATCGAGCTCATTGAATTGCATACATATACAAATATTTGTTTTAAACAAGAAAATACAGTAATTCATTTATTTGAATCAACATAAGATACATATGTCTGTTTTAAATAAAAACATTTTCTGTGAAAATATATTTTTTTATCCTAACAAATAGGAGTCAAGTAAATTCCTTCATGAAATCTTGAATTAATAGCCTTATCTTCATATAATAGATATTTCCAACATGAAATAGAAAATTTTTCTCGACATCTTTAATAAAACCTAATAATAGTCACGTGAAAAAGAATATTTCTGAAATTTTATATGAAAAAGTATTAAGTACTATGTACTTTATACATTATTACATTACTCAGACAAGCAACATCGTTTTTCCAACGTGTTTTAGTTGAAGAAAAAGTTTATCGTTTTCGTGCTCAGAGCATAAAAATCTACAAAAAAACATGTTATTTACTTTCGTCTTCATAAACTTTTAAATTAGTAGCCTTAGCCAAAACTTGGTTTTTCTTTATTTTCTTTATTTTGTTTATACTCTCTCCCTTTTAGGTGTTTGAGAGTCTTTACATAACAGTTACATATATTCGTACAAACAAGCCTTATACTACCTTACTAACGATTTGCTACATATCGTCTTAAAATTATTATTCTTAGTTCTAAACGCTTGCGACTTTGCCCTGGGCTTCCATTTCCTTTTACCATTATCAATCTTAAAAGTGGACTTTATTCCGCAACACTAATTACTAATTCTCCTTATTTAGGAGTCATTTTTTGGCTTTATTTTTTTTTTCTACCCTGTGCAACCAGCTTTCTCTCTCAGATCTTCTAACTTCAACATCCATCCCTCCCCCTGACCATTTTCATTCAGAATCCATTTAATTCTCTCTTTTATACTCTCCCCTCCCCCATCATCACCTGTACACCTCTCTAGCACATGCAACCACGTTTCCTGCTCATACCTTCATACTCTACACCGATTCTCTTCTTCATTCATCCAATACCTACATGCTTTTACACCATCTCCCATTCTGAGTCTCACCATTCTATTCCATTTGCTCTCCTTTTTAATCTTTTTCAGATACTCTGGTTCTCCCTACCTCTTAACCATTCTATACCAGCTGTTGTATCTTGAATCTGCGATTTTTTCCCATATTTCCTCCCCTAGCCTTGCCTTTATCTTTTCCTCTATTTCCGCCCACTCTCTACCCATCCCTTGCATACCACACTTACACCTCATTTCATATCTCTCATTCTCCCATTTTGAACTCCCACGTTGCCCCTCCTCTCTTTGCCAATAACCTCCCGAACACACGCTTGTGCAATTTTGCTTCCCTCTCTCCTTCTTAGTTTCTCTTATAAGTTCCATGCTCTTTTCACTTGCCTGACCAAAATTTTTTCTCTTCCTATTGATTCCCTTAGCATATAACCTGGGCAGCTCCAACTTACTCCCATAACCCATCTCAAAAATCTCTCATGCATACTTTCCACTTTCTTATGTTCTTTCCATCCCCGAATTTCTACTCCATAGTTTAACACTGACCGCACTAACACATCAAACATCCACACTCTCATCTTCCAGTCGTCCTTGAACCTTCTTTTTCCTATACCCCATACTTGTCCCATTACTTTGCTCGCGCATTCTAATCTCTTTCTCACCTGCAGTTCGCTTCCTCCTCTCGTTTCGAACCAAAATCCTAGGTAGCAAAACTCCTCCACCAACTCCACCACTACGTTATTTATCTTCCATTCGTACTCTACTCTACCCTTTTTATTTCGAAAACACATAATCTTAGTCTTGTTCACATTCACGGTTAAACCCTTTTCTCTCACATAAGCTTCGAACACTCTCATTATCAGATTCATACCTCTTTCATCATCCGCTGCTAGAACTACATCATCTGCATATGCTAGTGAGTACACTTTGCCTGTTCCTAACATTGTCCCCCCTTCCCTTTCTTCTCCAACTTCTCCTCTAAGTCTGACAGCAGAATCCTAAACAGAAGTGGGCTCCATGGGCACCCTTGCCTGAGCCCCCTTCCTGTCCAGAATTCCTCTCCTTTCTTGTCTCCTATCTTCACTCTTATCCTAGTTTCCACGAATATTTCTTTCATCCTCTCTATTAGTTCTTCGTCTACTCCTCTCTCTTTCATGGCTGCATATAACACCCTCCTGTTACCTGAGTCAAATTCTGCCTTTAAATCGACAAACAGTGCGACTAGTTTTCCTTTCTTTTGCCCCAGGTTCATATTGACTAGATAGTTGAGCACGTAGATGTTATCTGTGGTTCCCATCCCTTTTCTAAAACCGGTTTGATTGTGTGGTATATTTCCCTTTTCGTCTACCTGTCTTTCTAACATCCTTCTAAACACTTCCGCATACATTTTATATCCCACCGACATGAGTGTGATCCCTCTAGATTCCTCTACACTTTTGCCCTCTCCTTTCTTAATCAACGGTACTACAAGCCCTGTCTTCCATTCCTCCGGCCACCCTTCTCCTTTCGATACCTTATTGCAAATCTTCCATATCTCTTCTCTCACTCCTAATCCTCCATATTTCAGTGCTTGATTTTCCAAGCCATCTTCCCCTGTTGCCTTATTTCTTTTCAACCGAGCAATCGCCTCATTCACCTCTTCCCTACTAATCTAGTTTTCGCTGTCCTCGTCTCCCTCTACCGCTTTTCTTCCTTCTCCCTTTACCCTATTTTCCACCCCTCCTGACAGCCCCTTGAAGAGCTTTGTCCACTCTTTCATTCCTATTTCTTCACTTATGCTTGTCCTTCCTCCTCTTTCCCTGTTTATCACTTCCCATTCCCTCGCTTCCTTTACCGCTTTCTCTACCTCTGCCATGTATCTTTCTTTCTCCTTCTGTCTTTTCTCTTTTATCATTCTTTCGTGCTCTTTCTTTCTCCTGTTGTGTTCTTTTTTTCCATTTCCCCGTTCCTCAATTTTCTTAAACTTTCTTCTTCTTCTCTTGGGCTCACCTCTTCCCTTACCTTATCAATCACTGCTTTGAGATTCTCTAGCAGCTTGTCTACTCCTTCCTCTTCCAAACATCCTATTTCCTCGTTTTATATTTTTTTCTCTGAATTCTCTTAACTTCTCCTGGCTCCAAATACCCATTTTCAATTGATTTTCCATCTTTCCTTCCCTATTCCATCTTCCTTGCTTTGGGCCACCGCCTCTCATCGTCGCGATCACCGGAAAGTGTTCCGAGCCTATCACGTCGCCTACTGCCATTCTAACCATCAACTTCCTTATTCTTTCTTCTGCCAGAATGTAATCTATGACGGTGTCCCCTATACCCGCGTACGTATATTCCCCTTTTTAATCCCCCTTAGTATTGCCGTCACAAATGAACCATCCCGCCTCTCCCAAAAAGTCCAGAAGCAACCTACCCTCCCGATCCGTTTCCTTTTGCTTCGAATTTCTTATGAACATCTCCTTTTCTCTATCCCATCCATTTCTTTTTTGTTCTCCATCCTCCCTCTTCTCCTCTTCTCCTGTACACGCATACTACATCCACAATAACTTTTCCTAATTTTATTCTTTTAACCATTGTTCCGTCCTTTTCTTCTTTATACTCTCCCTTTTCTTCCTCTATCACCAGTTCTTTTCTTACCTCTGACACCATGCCACTCATTCCTTTCCCTTTCACATGCTCCTTTCTCGCTGCTTGCAGCTTTCACTCATATACTTTCGTTAATATTCTTTTCATGCCTTTCCACTCCTTCTCATCTACCCACGTCTCACTCATCATTATCACATCCCACTTCAGCGATTCTCCCCAAAATCCTTTGTCCTTGTTTTTTCATCCTGACACGTTCCAGAACGCTACTTTCACATCGCTCTTTTTGCATTTCTCACCTTTCTTCCTTGCATTCATGTCATCCTGTCGTTTTAAAATCTCCCCGTGGCACTTACATTCCCCTTCTCCTTTCTCTTATCCCCTTCATGCACTACCCGTTTCCTACCCTCCCTCAGATCTTCTACGTTATCGTCCCAGGTCCATATATTTCCGATTACCCATATCCTATCTCTCCCAATCCCTACCCTATTCCCTATACTCCTCTCAGTCTATGCCTTTCGCTCAATTATCCACTTTGTTCTCCTTTCCCTCCACGTCAGATCTTCTTCGATTCTTTCATTTCTTCCTTTCAATAACTTCTTTTTCTCCATAACTTCATACCTATCCTCCTCACTCCCTAATTTTGCTAAAAACATACATTCTTTCCTCTCTTCCTTCCCTACTAGCCTTGTTATGCCTTCCACTCTGACATGCGCGCCGATGTTTCTCATCAGCTTCCCAATCTCTTCCTCTTCCTTTTCACTCTTCACTTTCATACCCTTTACTATTATATTCTTTTTCCTTTTCGCTCTCTCTTCCCCTTCTAATCTTCTTTCAACCTCTATCAGTCTCAAGCGCCACCTTTCATTCTGCTCATGCAGAACCCCCTCACACTCTCTCGCTTCTTCCAAACTCCTTTTCCCTTCCACCTTATGCTCATTGCTTGGTTCCAGTTTGCTCACTCTCTCTTCTAGCAATTTCATATCCCTTTTTCTATCCTCCTCATTCTCTCTCTGCCTATACTCTATGCTTTCCAATTTGTTCCATACCTTCTCTTTCTGTCCTTTCCATAATTCATCCCATTGTTCCCACTTTTGTCTCACTTTTCTTACTTCGTCTTTTGCCTCCTCCCCTTGCCTCTGCATATCATTTAGTCTTTCGCAAGTCTCATCCAATCTTCCGCAAGTCTCCTCTGTAAATCCCTTTATAAGAGCTTCTAATTTTTCCAGCATGCTCCCTTCATCCCTATCTCTCTCCGGTGTTCTTTTTTTTGTTTTAACTTTTTTTATTTAATTGCCCCTCTCCGCCTCTTCGCCCACCCGTTCTCTTTTACTTTTATCGTCCCTCGTTTTCTCTCCTTCACTGTTCATGCTCTCGCTGCTAATCGCACTCACCGACTTTTGCCACATGTCTAGAAGCTCCCTCGATCCCGAACTCCTCGATCTTAATCTTTCTAAATTAGTGGGCCTCCCGCGCCTATATACCCTTCCTCTACTCGACACTGCCATTGCTACAGGATTCAAAGGCGTTGCGAACGTCTCATCTGCGCTCCTCTCACCGCTTGCCTTGTCAACGACACTACTCTCCCTCTCTTTGTTATCGCTATCTCTATTAGCTTCACTCTCCTCACCAACCACGTTCTGTCTCCCTCTGGAAATACGCTGTGGACTTCGCGTAACCGGCATGCTGCTATTCCGTGTGAACAGACCGTTAGCGTCAACTCCCGCTCCCCTGTCCCCTCACTTCCCCACCAGTCACTTTCTGTCACAACCCCCAAACTTTGAAAAACTTACCCTAAACTCACTCTCTTGCACTGATTTCTTTTGGCAATGTGCGGCCACCTCTACTCCTTCTCCCGTCACTCCCTTCGAACTCCTACCCACTGCCAAAAACCCCAGTGTCTACTGCTCCCTTCATTCGCACTTGCACTTTCACGCCAACCCCCTTCTTCACCACACCCTCACCGTCCTCACTCAACTTTTTACTTCTCCCCAGACCAAAAATGATCGCACTCGAAAAACACCGTGTAATCTCTATAGGTACTGGAAACGGAAGCCGAAAAACTTCTTTATTAAGGTTTCACAAAAAATTTAGCAACTTCTTGAGAGTTTGCTTCAGGAAATAATTCTCAGTTTCTTGTTATGAACGATTTTAATGCAAAAACTGATTTTAAATCAAAGATTTTTTGTTTGTAATTGCTTGTTGTAAATGCGGGACACTTTAGTTAGTTAGTTAGTTAGTTTTAGGACGGGCGAGGAGCCCTTGATGAGCCCCTCTGGCGATAGTTTAAATTGAACGTTTTGAAATGTAGATTTGCATTACAAGAAAATTGTCTATATCATAGTATTGTTTTTTTATATTAGTCGGTAACAAATGAGAAAAACCGATAAATTTGGTCTTTTAGCTCATTATGCTGGAAGTTTCTCTTTTAGTCAAATTTTCCTCTGGTCTATCTCAAATCGAAGGCTGTGGCAACTAGATGGAAATTAAAAAATAAAATTTGCAATTTAATACTGTTGTTTTTTTGTTATCAGTCTCTAAAAAATTAAGAAAATGAGTGCATTTCGTTGTTTTAGATCACTGTGCCAGAAACTATTCTTTCAGTTAGATTGCCTTCGATGATAGTTGAAATTGAAAGTTGTGGCATGTAAATATTTATTAAAAATTAAATTTTATATATTATTGTGGTATTTCTTTGTTATCGAATGTTAAAAAATAAGAAAAAGAAAGAAATTGAATTTTATGTACCACGGTATGCTAAATGTGTTTCTATTAGTCCGACTTTTTCGGGGATCGCTGAAATGGGCCTCAGATATCTGTATGATTAAAAAATATATATTGATGTAGCTGACCTCAAAGAGATATTTTAGACATCTAGGGATTATCTTCTTGTTGAAAAACCTTTAGAAAAAATGTCAAGCCCAAGGAATCAAAAATGGAGGGAAACGTGTTGTACACATAGTCATTTTTATGGGCATATAAATATTTTTCTTTATAGCTATAAATTCAAAAAATATTATTGTAAATAGCCTAGAACTCATTACTAATTAAGAAACACTAAAGAAAGTAATAAGCTCAAAAAATAAAAACAAAAATACTGAGTTTTGTGTTTTTAATTTATATTATATTTTTTAGCTAATCTTAATCAATATTTCAAACTTTCATTTTTTTCTAGATTGCTTGGAAAAATCTGTTTAACAACTGAGGTCTTTTTAGTGCTAAGAATACACTTTAAAAAAATTGGCAAGCACATGGCATGGGTCGCGCAAAGGAAGCCAGTATTTACTCACAAAGTACTCAGATTAAAAAATAGAGAAACAGTGGAATTTATATTGTTCAAGTGCCGAGGTATTTAAAATAATTTTTAAAGCTATCTAGATTAAAAAGATTTTCTGAATTTAAATTTTTTATTTTCTAGAGTTATACCATTTTTTTAGCCCAAGTTGAACTCTTTTGAACTCTAAAGACTTCAATTTGAAACTTAAAAAATTTGTAATTCAGAAACTGTTTTTCAATCGCTAAATAATTTACACATATAATGTCCGAAGGAACAGAGTTTGGCAGCTTTATGTTTATTAAAATTAAGCTTGCAATTATTAAATAAATCAATTTTATTAAATTGATTTTAGCAAGAATTAATAGTAGACAGTACGTTTCAATAAATTATTTGTAATATTATCAATACTTATATATATATATATATTTCTACGAACATCGTATCCGTGAATATAAATATTCATAATGCTTTTCATTATTCATATGAGTAAGACTTAATGTCAACTTTAAATTCTAAATTCTCAGTATCAGATTTTTATTTATGAAAGTAACATTTGAATTTTATAAAAACAACAAAATAATCTATTGTCTTATATGTCAACATTATTTATCAAGAACACATAAAGATCTTATTGTATGTATATGATATTCTGTAATTATTCCCAAAGTTTATCCAGTCTAGAGACAAAATGGAAGAGTTTATTGAAAATACTTGCAAATACGCTTGAGAATTCATTTCAATGTCAAATCATAAAATCTGACATTTTAAACATAAAAATAAAACGCTATTGCTTATCACTTGAATTCATGGCCATGCGTGCTCCGTGAACCATCAAGCATAGCTGACAGTGGACGGCAATATAAATATAGAAATTGCGAGTTTCTTAGACCAAAATTTAAGGTTTTTTCTAATTTGCATAATATTCTCTGTTTTCACAAATAATGTAAGATGTTTCATGAACATTGATGAAAGAAAATTTCATTTTGTAGACCGCTTAGAATTGAAACATGTTCATAAGTTGTCATGAATTAAAACTCAAATGGTTTCTCAATGTGTATCTGCAGACTGTTCTCAACGCAACTGCAGCTTTGAGGATAACATGCTCATTGCAAAATTCGCTTATATTTACTAAAAATCATTATTATAACTTATGATCCTCTTAATACAATTTCTGAAATATGAATATTGAAATTGGAATTCAATCATTTATGAATTAAGAATGCTGCAATGGAAAGTGTTTTTGACAAATACTTGCAAATAGAATTGATTATTTATTTATATAACCATACTACCATTTTTTTAATTTTCTTGCCCAAAGTTGAAACCCGATGTCAACAAAGAAGTAAGCTTCTTATTCGTACATTCTTTCATACCACAAAAAGTTAGTGATATTTTTAGATAGGCTTTTTTATCCCTTTTACTAATAATATATAACAATGAATAACTTATCGTCTAAAAACTACATTTTTAGTTTGTTTTGTTACAAATTTGTAATTTGTGTTCTTCTAATAAGGGCTCTTTGACTATGTCTACGGCGCGGAGATAATAGAATTTTTTAAATGAAACTTCAGGGTAGAGTTTTCGACTCTCAAAGGAGGCTTTCTTTCCAGTTATAATTAAGATTGAAGAACTTTATTTTTTTTTGTACGAAATACCGGATTTTATTTTTCAAGCGAGAATTCCTCAGCTTCCATATATCGAGCAGCATGGAAACTTTGTTTCTTCAGCTTACTGAATTTTACTTAATTTTGTACCAATAGTACAAAGTGGTTTGGGAATCTTCAAAAGATTCAGAGATTATTTGATTTTTCTAGAACATTATATGAAAAATTTAGTGTTTTTTTACTTGTTTCAGGTAAGTATCTTTCTCCATTCGCACGTGTAGCTTTTCGATTTAAAATGAAAAATAATTTTTAATGCAAAATACAAATTTCAAGAAATCATCTATTTTTCAAATTTATTGGTTTTCATGGGTATGAAAATATAATTTTCCTAAGATTCTTAAGAAAACAGAAACAGATTCTTGAATATTTTAGAGATTTCAAATAAAAACTTTAACAAAAAACTTCGTTTTTAAATAAATAGTAAAATTTTTCACAAAAAAATATTTTCTGAAAACGTCCATCTTCTATATTCTTTGCCATATTTTTAAAAATTACTGTGACAATAAAACAGCCATCCTATAAGCCTGATGCGAGCTAAATCATTCTTGAGGCCAGGAGATTTTTTGATTCTATAAATTAAATTTTTTAATTTTTTTCGTAAACGTGGCATGATATCGATAAAAAGCAAGAGGTATTTTTTATAGAACAGTGACGTTACTTTTGCATTAAGAAAGGTGTGTTGCACTCCTTCTTAGGTAATATATATTTTTTTTAATAGTTGTGAAGTTAGTTTTCCCATTAGCTTACTGCCTTATTTCTTGGAAAAAGATACTCTCAGCTTGAAAAAAGAGAGAAATGTAAATTTAAAAACTATTTTTCTTCACACATGCATGCCCCTTGTTTGCTCACCCTTCACAGACATTATAAATGGAGAAACAAATGTTAGCAAAAAAATGGTGATTTTGAGAAAAAATTTATTAATATTTTCAGAAATTTAAAAATTATATTCTTTTCAAAACTCTAAAATACGTTTCTTTTCATTTTCTTTGAAAAACAATATGTTGAAGAGACGAAGAATTCTGTGATTAGGAGTTGCACTGCCTATATGATTTGAAATTCATTCAATTTATAAATACATGTCTCAACTATTTTAAATAATTTACCTTAAACAAAAGAATTCAGAACTCCTAAATTGTTACCTTTTAAAAGTAAATAAATTAAATTTCTGTATTATCAATTTCAAATATCACATTTTGTATCTATTTTCGTTTCAAACAACACAATTCTTAAATTTCAAAAAGTTTTGGCATTAAATAAAGGAAAGTATATTTCATTCACAAAATATTTTGAGGAAACTCAAATCGAATTGAGGACCATAGATTCATTTCGATTCATGGCCACTTCCTTGGAAAATTTAGCATTGTACTTCACGAGGAAAGGTGCTTTTCCTTAGGAATACCTTGACAAAAGAAAAACTCGACAGCACTTTGAATGACTCGTCAATATCTGATGAGTATTATGCACACGCTCAACACGTATGGTCTGCGTTTACCATTAGGAGTACCGGTATGTTCTGATGATTTTGTTGTAGGCCACTGGCCAAGTTGAGAACCGCCAGAATCGACACTCATCTGTGCGGCTTCCCACTTGAATTTTTAATAGAAAATTTGAGTGAAGGGCCTGTGAAATGATGTTTCGATTTACGGAGTTTTTAAAGCGACGAGGTTGCTCACCCTGAATGACTCACGTCCATTGTCCTGGCTCTCTCCCGTTCCTTTCAAGGCCGACGGTAATGGCCGGAAAATTTCCCAACAAGCAAACAAACACGCGCCTGGTCACGCTTCGCCAGCGTGTTACGCTCCGTTAGCCAACAAATAAATGACAGTTGAAATAGGTGAAACAACACAGAAATTCAACAGACTGAATTAAGAGAGCTTTGAGCAAGGATGAGGGCTATTTTAACAATGCTTAATTAAAGATAACAATTAAATAATTACCCAATTAATAACCCCGAAGCTTACTTAAGCTACATAGTTTAGGTCGATATACGCATATGTGGAAATCCACATGCATATATATCGACTGCAATATAGAATAGCCACTTCCCGTTTGCGTGGAATTAGAGTTAAGGTAGTTTTAAGTTAACTGTCAAATTTTCATTAATTTTTATCAACTATCACTATTTTTAATGAGTATTTTAAATTATAATAATTTCCATTAAATTTGGCTTAGTATGGCCGCACGGCGCGCTAAGGTTCAGGTAGTGGTCAAGGCTGGCTGTCCCCACCGCTCGGCTGCGACTCCGTTTTAGTTTCTCGGCCAATCGGCGGGCTCGCTGCCGCTCCCACTGCTACCGAGACCTCCGTGCCCGGGCTGCCGAGAGTAAAGAAGAGTCTGTAGAATTCATTCGTCTTACGATTTTCGGGAAGAGTAGTTGCTCCTGCGCTACCTTCCTCTTTGTCATCTGAATAAAGCCAAAAGTGAAAATAATCCTAGCCTTCTGATTATTTTCATCATCCATCACGGGGGTCTTCGGGTATTCTTTTCTTCACTACGTTCCTTCGGAGCTTCTCCAACTATCGTTCGGTGCCGTGGTGTATTCGAGGAGTTCGGAATATATAAGGAGATTTTACCGGGCCGTTTTAACATCAGCAAATCGCGTCTGGGACGTCACAGTGTAAATTCTTCTGTTGTTTTAAGGTTTCCGTATCGTGAAGTGATTGTGGTATCAGTGGCCGTGTAGCGGGCGCGGTTTACTGATCACGAGATCGGCCTACGAAAGTGGCTCCTCAGCCATCAGGATTAATTTGCATTTCCCGGTTGACACCACCTCTAGGGAGATATTTTCATAACTTGCGTACGCTATTCCGCTGCCCGGAGTCTACAGAGACCCATCGGATTAATTTCGCTTTGCCGCCGCGGGTTCGAGTGACGGTTCGTTTCTTTTTGTACGGGTTGGTTAACCGGATAAACCTCTTGATGACAGAGGGTGATACACAAGCTCATCCTAATTGTCGGACACGTCGTCGCCGGGCACTTCGGGCCGCCAAAGCATTACTTCCACCAGAGGAACGAGAACTTCGGGTTAGAGGGTGTGTCGGGGGGGGGGGCGCGCAAGTCGGGCCGCCGCTGTCCAGTGTGCCGTCGAGGAGGGGGCTGAACGAGCCATCACGCCGGGGTATCATCCGGCTGAACCAGCTTTAGTCCAAGAGGGGGTTTGGAACCTCCCAGAGATTCGTCGTGGGCAGGCGGGTACCCGCGATCCGCGACAATGCAAAGCGGCACTCAGTGGAGTCGCGCCTTGTTTTTTGAGGGTGCCTCAATTCGCGCGCGAGCCGCTCTACGTATATCCGCCGCGAACCAACACTCGTGGCCTTCACCGAGTGAAATCTCCATTATACGAGCCCCACTATCTTCGGGGTCCCCTCGTACCGCATAGCAAGCTCGGGCCGATCCTCCGGCCGTGCGGGGGCCGGTTGCTTCTACCAGTCGGGCCGAAGCCCCTCCATTCACAACCGCCTGCCAGGGAGCTCGCACCACATAACCAGAGTCAGTGGACGACACGTCATTGTTATTTGTTGACTACACTCCGGAAGCGTTCTCTCCTTCGCTTCTAGGTTCTCCGGATTCTTCTAGATGCAAACTCCGTTTTCTAGGTTATAGCTTCTTCACCACCGCGCGGGCGGAGTTTCGTTCCCTAAAAAAAAAAGTAAGCAAAAAAAGGTGCACTTAGTGACCACCTACAAGCCAGCCCACCGTGCCCCGTAATATGCACCAGCTGGTCTCCTCTCCG
>CAKNWT010191394.1:0-11635 GCA_932066315.1 Andricus coriarius
GTTTCTAATTCCTCTATGGTTTCTGCGCTTGTACTTAAGGCCTCCTCTGAAGACAAATTCAAGGGCGTGTAGTCAAGATCAGCTTTACAGATGGTGTTGTAAAGCGTAACATCTCGCTTGCTGTTAAAATAGTCTCGCAACTGTGTAACTTGTGATTCACACAGTTTCCTGACATCTACAATGCCCCTACCCCCTCTATGTCGTGGTAGAACTACCTTTTCAATCGCCGAATTACTGTGGTGCATTCGGTGCTTCGTCATTTCTACGCGGATGATTCTGTTTAATCATTGGAGGTCGGTGTTCGACCATTTGATGAGCCCGAAGGAGTACGTGAGGACAGGGATGGCATAGGTGTTGATTGCCCTGATCTTGTTTGCCGAGTTAAGAGAACTCTTCGGAACCAATCTGAGTCTTGTAGTGAAGGCAGTCGTTAAGTTTTTCTTAACTATCGTATGCTGAATACCCTTAGATTCGAGAATACCCAGGTATTTACATGAATCCCCCCCGGGGATTGCCTCGATGTCATTCTCGAAATCGTTCTCTAGCTCTGCGGTCCGTAATTCTCCTCTGGTTAAATGCACTGTTCTGCATTTATCTGGTCCAAACTCCATGTGGATATCATTAGAAAACTGTTTTGTGACAGCGATCACTTGCTGCAGGTTCTGGTCAGAACTTGCGTATATCTTCAGGTCACCCATGTATAGAAGATGGGTCACTTGATGACCATCCTCGTTATCATGTACATAATGCACTGAAGGAGTCTCCTTGGAATATACCTGTCCTAATGCGTATTGATCTAGTTATCCTTGATTGTCCATGATCAAAATACTTGATTCTTGTACCCCAAAGCATCATCGCACGACTTCGGAAGTCAGTGATGCGTTAGCAAATTTTGTATATTTTTAAGACTTCAAGCATATAGTCATGTGGTACGGAAGGAAACACTTGCTTGTAGTCAATGTCTGCCATATGCAAGTTTCTTTGTTTTTTACGAGCTTGCGTTATGGTAACAGTATCTATGGTGACTAGATCTTTACTACCTCGCGAGTTTTTACATCCTTTTTGTTCATCTGTAAGGATTTCATTCTCGTCGCAGTGAGAATATACCTTATCTGCTATGATAGCTGTAAGATATTTATATATTGTTGGAAGACAGACTATCCGCCGAAAATCAGACGGATTTTGAGCATCTGGTTTTCCAGGCAACATATACGTAGTACCCTAGAGCATAAAGCCTGACATCAGATCTGCGTGTTCGGTGATCTTCTGAAAACAACGTGCCAACGCAGGATGCACACTAGTCAGGTACTTGTACCAGAAGTTGTGCTCCATGTCCGGACCTGGAGCTTTCCAGTTGTTTATATTTTTCAAAACCGTTGAAAAATCTAAAGATGTGATGTTAGTCAGCTCCATTTCAGGGTTATTGCTAGCTCTTGACTCCTCTAGTTGGAACCACGCAGAGTTTAAATTGCTTCTGTTCGTTTTCCCCCAGACACCCGACCAATAATTAGTCATGTCTTTCAATTGAGGCACGTTGGTGTCTTGCTGGTTGTTTTGTTTTACACTCAGCTTGCTGTAGAACCTTCTTTCATCTACCTGAAAGGTTCGATTTTGTTTCCTTCTTGCACTACTTTTCTTCTACCGACGCAGTCTAGCAGTAAGAACATCAACGATTTGCCGTTGGGCGTCTATAATCTCATCCAATATTGCTGGTGTTAATGTCTCGATGTAAAGAGGGTGGATGATTTTAGTAATATGGTGTATTAGCTTTCTGGTTCTATTTCCTTTTTTATATTGAGTAAGTCGACCCAATTTGCACCTTACTTTGCTGACATCCATATCCAACCTAATCTTCCATGATGGATCTCGATCCCTTCTTGGAGCAAAGACTGCATTTGTATGCCTAGTTCTGCGGCCCAGGGTTCTAACGGTTGACACAGCTGCACAGTATATAAGACTTTGCACCTCTATCGCAGTTTGTGTTGCGTTCAAATGCACAGGTAACACATTGCTATTCAGGTGTTCTATTAGTGTACGCAAATCATTTGTGATGTTCATCTTAGCCAGATAATGCCTTTGTGTTGGTTCTACATGTCTGAACTCTAGTCAAGCATGACCAAAATTCCTTTGAAGGTGCTGTATGTTTTCTGGGATTTCGCTGTTCAGATCATCATTATTAATGTCCAGATGTAGTTGTAGTTGATCCGGTACTTGATGTTCACTATCCCTAGCACCTATGCCTTCAGCTTCAATCAGGTCTTCATTGTCCACATCTTCAAAGGGAAGTTCATCAATAGGAAGCTGCTATTCCACTTCCATTTCGATGGCAGCTATTTCAACAGCCGAAATTAATCTATTTACAGATATTGAGCGTTTTTGGTGTGCTAGATTCTGCTCTTTTATTCTTGTGGCTAGTTCTGGGTACTTAAGTAAGAAGAGTCGATGATGCTCTCTGCGTACGCTTTGCCCGCTTTTCTTTGCCACAAAATAAAAGCGCATTACATCTCTGTTCATATGGTATGTCCACTTTAATCGCCTACTTGGTTGTTGAACCTCTGCTTCTGGCTCTGGTTGCATTGGGGCATCTACCTCTGGAGGATGTGGTGGCGCTGGATCATCACCAGGTTGAGGAAAAACATCAACTGCCGCAGCTTGTTCGTGTTGTGCGGCTTTCTCTAGCTGATGTTCATTGCCGTTTTTCCACGTCAAATTAACCTGTTCTTTAATCTCCATTGCTCGGTTTGTCGAGATGCGTAGATTAGTCCTGATGTCCTGCACCTTAGCGATAATGTCTCTTAGAGCGACTTTCTCTATTTGAGGATACTTTGCAGCAAATTCGTTCTAAAATTGTATCCTTTTTCGCGTGCTGTTTCAAACTTCGCAAATAGCTAACGCTAGCCAAAGCATCCTCAACAGGAAGCACCAGTTCCCGTTAGATCACTGAAGTTAAGCAGTGTTGGGCGCGGTTAGTACTTAGATGGGTGACCGTCTGATACTGCTGCGTTGCTGTTGGCGGTCGTGGGTGTGGTGAGCCTATTTACTACAAATCCACCTAGAAAACACTACCCGAATCGGGTAGTGTCACGCTTACCCCTAGAGGCTCGCCGAAAGGGAAATAGCTTAATGATATGCATATACAATTAATTGATTATAATAAAGTTCATAAGTTGTAGTCCGGAAAACAAAATTGTTTTTATGCATTTTAAAAACAGTGAAGGTGAAGTGGAAGAAAATTACGCAGGAAAATATTTTACGACGCAAGAAACGCGCTTTGCACCGCGACAAACCGCTTTGGACGTATTCTGTCGATTGCTGGTGGAGGGATGTCTGGAAACTAAACAGTTCCTGCGTAATGTTCTTCCACTTTACCTTCACTATTTTCAAAACAAATAAAAACAATTTTGTTTGCAGGTCGACAACTTCTGGACTATATTATAATTTGTTAAATAATACTAATAATAATAATATATTTAATCAAATAACATATTTATCATAATGAGTTAGTGTACTGTACCACCTACTTCGGTTGAAAAGATCTCGTGCGCCACGGTAGATACTCGTATAGCACGAAAATCGTGATTTTCAAAAATTCATTTTAAAAAACTAGGGCCCAATTACAAGAAAGCCGCTATACGTGTCTAATATTTTTTGACGTTCTATCGATTTATACTAGACTCATCTCAAAGTCAATGTCGCAGAGCAGGTCTTCCCTTGTAAATTATTTTCAGCACCCCGAACTCTAGGATGATCGGCATTGTTTGCCGACGCATTGTCGGGTGCTCTGCGCGTTCGATCATGTTGAACCGCATCTACAACTTTGGGTTGTTTTGGTGGTGTCATTGTTGTCCCCACCAGCAGCTAGGGAAAGGGGTCGTTTATCTTTGTAGAGCCCCGCATGCAAGGATAAGGCTGCATACTCTGAGATGTCGCCCGGTATCCCAGAGTCACCGTTTAAGACACCTCACCTAGGTGCCATTCAGCTTTCGGCACGGTTGTTACGCATCTGCTTAGGGGTTATTCCTTCGGGAACATCCCTGGACAATTGTCCGCGACTGCTTATTAATTATTGTTACCATATTTAGCAGAAACCCTTGTTACAGGGACCCTCTATCCGCAACCCGAGGACGCATTCGGTGGCTTTGTCATAGGCTTTTCGGTTCGATTCTAAAGGAATCGAAACCAAAAATATATATACTGCGTGTTTTTTTTTAACTTGAGATATCGAAATATCTAAAAAAATACGCATCCTACGAAAAAAACTTTTTATTTTCGAGGAGGAAAAGCGACTTTGAACGAATCTAAGCCCCCCCCCAGGAGACAGGGTGGGGGTCGTGAATCGAAAAAAAAATTCGAATAAAACTTACGTATTTCATAAAAAAGAATCGGAATCTGTAATAAAAAATTGTGGGATAAGTTATTTGCTGTATATATTAATTATATATTATTATAATTTAAAACGCGTGATAAGCTATGGAACGAACAAGCACTGAAGAATACTGTTTTATCTTCTCCCTTTTTACATAAATAGTGAAACACTTCACTCACGGCGTTTTCCGAAAATCTTTTTACTTTTTAGGTTATGTATAAAAGAAAGTAGACTAAATTGTTTCTCCGTTTGGCCAGTGTTTTTTTACCATCGGAATTTCCCGACGCTTTCCAGGGACTTAACTTCTTACATGAGTTTCAGGGCGCAGACTTTGTTTACTCAGAAATCATTTTTTACTTATTTTTAAATAAATATTGAAACAAATGGTTTTTTTTCTATCAAACCATCTAATTTATTTATTGCCGTAAGGGGTCGTGCCACATGAAACATGAAAACATGAAAACCACATGTACACATTTTCATTACCTTTTACGCCACTCCCTCCATATCCACAGTCCACCAAGGCTCATTTCATACTTTATGAAAATATATATTCTTGGTATTCAAATGAAAGGAAGCCATATGGAGAAGTGCAATGGTTGAAAATCCTATTTTTCTTGAAAACATCAGCCTAATGATACAAAGTGAATAGTCAAAAAAAAAGTCGAGAAAACATTCTTAGTTTTTCATGTTTTTCTAAAATGAAGTTCGCAAATTCAGGCGAAAATGTGTCCACATAGACTTTGGCCTGCCCCCACCCCCTCACTGTTGGCGTGGTATATGGACAGCCCTTGAAGATTTTTATAATTATTGTATAATAACTAGAATATTTCTTTATATTATTTCTTGAAGATTATTACTGCTGGTGGTGTGACGTACAAGAATGAGCCCTGGCATAGAGATTGCTTCACGTGTAGCCACTGCAACAATTCTTTAGCTGGACAAAGATTTACATCCCGAGACGAAAAACCCTATTGTGCTGAATGCTTTGGTGAACTATTTGCTAAGAGGTGTACAGCATGCAGTAAACCTATTACAGGTACGTATCCTGCCTGATTTTAAGCCAAAGAAATATTTTAAAATATCGGCAAGTTGAAATGGAATAGTATATTATGCTAAAAAGTAGGGAAGCGGACGATTTTCGATTAGGTGAAAATCGGCTCCCTCCCGTGAAGCATACAATACCTTTTCGCGATTTTGCTAAAATGTTCGAATTCGCAGGTGTGCGATGGTGAGTGCTATATAGCGTACTGCGCATACGCATTCGTCATTGGTTGAAAATAGGCAGCTTCGCGCTCGTATTGCACGCAAGGGATTTAAGTGCAGTCGAGGAAAATATTACTTCTTAAGGGCATATGAAACTCATCCAGTTCCTACCTTACCGACGTTCTTTTTGGAACAACTTACGTCCACACGAAATGAGATATCGAGTTAAAATTTAGGATATTGAATAAAGGTGCTAAGAAACGCTTGTAAGGTCCTGCGTTTTTAGAATTTGATGAGAGACTTTAGTTTCATTTTTGCAAAGCTTATGGCTCTTGGAAAGGTGTCCAAAAAAATGACGAAATAAGTGAGGGTACGTCTCTGGTTTTTCGAAAAAAATACGGTAACTGCTAAAAAGTAAGGGTGGAAATGTGTAGCAACGACGTCAAGTGTGAAGGAAGCAGACTAACTCGGAATGATAGCAGATAAATTAAATTTTGATAAAAAATGCAATTTTTGATTTTACCCTCAACGACACGAGATTAAATCAATGACCCAGGTGCAAAAAAACACACCTTCTTCAGGGAAGTCTGGATTTTACAGTACCTTAGGGTGCTTAGAGTGGGTTCCTCAAAGTCACGAGCTCCAGGGTTTGTTCCAGATGTAAAAAACAAATCTTCTTCGGGGCAGTCTGATTTTTGCAGTAATTTAGAGTTCTTGGAATAAGTTCCTCGAGGACACGAGATTTAACCAATTACTTTAGGTGTAAAAAATCTTCTTCAGGGAAGTCTGGTTATTACAGTACCTTAGGGTCCCTGAAGTAAGTTTCTCGAGGAGACGAGATGCAATCAATGCTCTAGGTGGGGAAGTCTGGGTGTTACAGTACTTTAGGGTGCTTAGAGTGGGTTGCTTAAGGTCACGAGATCCAGCGAATGCTCCATGTGTAAAAAACATTTCTTTTTCGGGGAATTCGGGGCTTTACAGTACTTTTCGGTGCTTAGAGGGGGTTCCTCGATGTTACGAGATCCAGCGAATGCTCCAGGTGTAAAAAGCACATCTTCTCTGGAGAAGTCTGGGTTTTACAGTACTTTAGGGTCCCTGGAGTAAGTTCCTCGAAGACACGAGATTGAATCAATGCCCCAGGTGCAAAGAAACACATCCTCTCCAGGGAAGTCTGGGTTTTACAGTACTTTACGGTGCTTAGAGTGTGTTCATCGAGGTCACGAGATCCAGTTAATGCTCCAGGTTTAAAAATTACATCTTCTCCGGGGAAGTCTAGTTTTTACAGTACTTTAGGGTCCCTGGAGTAAGTTCCTCCAAGACAAGAGGTTGCATCAATGCCCCAGGTCTAAGACATGCATCTTCTTCGGGGTAGTCTGATTTCCTCAGTCGTTTAGGGTGTCTTGAGTTGGTTCCTCGAAGACACGAGATTGAATCAATGCCCCAGGTGCAAAAAAAAACACACCTTCTCCAGGGAAGTATGAGTTTTACAGTACTTTAGGGTGCTAAGAGTGGGTTCTTCTAGGTCACAAGATCCAGCGAATGCTCCAGGTGTAAAAAACACATCTTCTCCAGGGAAGTCTAGGTTTTACAGTACTTTACGGTCCCTGCAGTAAGTTCCTCGAGGACACGAGATTGAATCAATGCCCCAGGTGTAATAACCACATCTTCTTCGGGGGAGTCTGATTTCAGCAGTACTTTAGGGTACCTGGAGTAGGTTCCTCGAGAACGCGAGATTGATCCAATACCCTAGGTGTAAAAAACACATTTTCATCGCGAAAAACTGGTTCAATCTAGTGTCATCGAGGAACCCACTATAGGCACCCTAAAGTACTGTAAAGACCAGACTTACCTGAAGTTGTGTTTTTTACACCTGGTGTATTTGTTGAATCTCGTGTCCTCGAGGAACCCGCTCTAGGTTTATTTATTTATTACTGTAAAAACCAGACTTCCCCGAAGAAGATGTGGTTTTTACACCTAGGACGTTTTTTACATCTCGTCTCTTCGAGGAACTTACTTCAGGGACCCTAGGGTACTGTAATAACCAGTCATGCCTGAAAAAAATTCATTTCTTACACCTGGGTTATGGATGTATTCTGGTGTCCTTGAGAAACATACTCCAGGATTCCTAAAGTACTGCCAAAACCAGACTTCCCCGGAGAAGATGTGTTTTTTATACCTGGGGCATTGATTCAATCACGTTTCCTCGAGGGAACCACTCGAGGCACACGAATGTACTGCGAAAATCAGACTACCCTGAAAAATATGTGTTTTTTACACCTAGAGCATTGATTCCATCTCGTCTCCTCGAGAAACTTACTTCAGGGACCCTAAGGTACTGTAATAACCAGACTTCCCTGAAGAAGATTTTTGACACCTAAAGTAATTGGTTAAATCTCGTGTCCTCTCATTTTCAGTGCTCTAAATGGATGAATAAATCAACAAATGTGTAAAGTTACAAAATTATATCGTTTTAAGCAATTTTAAGTCAGAAACACTTTAAATTTTCACAGGAATCTTAACAACATTTTTTTATTGTCTTTAAATCTTTCAAAATCCTGAAAAAGCTTAAAAATTTCATTTTTAAATCTTTAAAATCTGCAGTTTCTTGTGAATGTTTTGAAATCTTTTCATATTTTAAATCACTTCCTACATTTTTGCGAGTATTACAAAATTCAAAATGATTTTCTATTAAAAAGTGATTACTAAAAAAACAACGTTTTGTAATTAAATTACAGGTCAGTCTCAAGGTTTCCACGTCAAATCGCCACCCTGTTGTGTTACACATTTTTTGTATGTTAATGTTTATTAGAGTGTACAGTTCTATATCAATGAAATAAATGTTTAAACTTAAAATTTTACAAAGAAGAAGTAAGAGAGGAAGTAATCGCAGATGAAATTATAAGCGACGCTTAAAAGACACAGATTGTTAATCAACTTTAGTTGAGCTAAATATCGTAGAAATTTAGATACTAATGTTTTTATGGATTAGATTATATAGAATAAGGTTCATAAAAGCGAGAATATCAAGTGGCAATATTAAGCAATTTCAGAATAAATGATTGTAAGAATAATAAGCGGAGAATGGCATGAATGAGCTAAACATATGATTTTTGCTCAGAAGGTACAGGGCTCGTCCCTAAACTACGTAGCCACCAGAAGGTTAGGGGGGAGTAGTGGAAAATACTACGCTAATCTACGAGGAGGGGGGGAAGGCTTTAAACCCTAGCTACGTAGCTTAAAGTACATATGTCACGACGGCGTTGCTAGTGTAGAGACCTAATAAAGAAAATTGAGTATCAAATGTTCAATTCAGAAAAAATTCTCTGGGTCAATTTTTAGAAATATTGAGAATAAACAATAAGTAATTGTTTAAATAATTACATAATGTTTTTTGAAAGATTCACATCTCCAAACAATGACAAACTATTACGTTGCAATCAGAAAATACGATTATTTTTTACATTTTTTGTGAATAAATAATTGTTTAAATAAGTTACATTTGTTTAAAGAATTAAAAATTGCTTAAAGCGTCATGGGAAATATTTAAATTGTCCATTAGTGATTATTTGTATGAAAAAGACGACGGAAATTGCTAAAAAGTAACAATAATACGTAAAAATGTAGTTTTTTATTTTTGGGTCATATTTGGGGTGCTCTGTCAGGGGGGGGGCAAGGGTGGGTTAGAAATGAAAGTTATTAGTATGGTTTCATGTCATAGGTACTCCTCTTCAATCTCTAAAAAACTTGGCACGTTTCGATCAAACCCTGAAGTATGAGTTCAATTTTTCGAAAATCCAAAATTTCCTCGTGTTAATTAAATGGGATTTTAAAGTCTCCGGTGGCACATGTTAATATTCGAATTCCGAAAAAAAAATTACGGATCTTCTTTCTCCGAAAATGGAAACTTTTTAGGGGGGCCTTACCCTCTAGGGTGAAAAGCGTTTTTTGGACCACCCTGATGTACAAGTCTAATGAGGATGTACATGGAGAAATACAATTCTATTCTATTCTACATTTTCAAACCGTAAAACTATGAAACTAAAAAAAATATTAGTTCTAAATTGCATTGCCCTCTGATTGGGTTTCCAGTTCATACATTAGTACTGAAAAGAAAATAAAATTCATTCATAAGCATTTTAATCAATTGAAATACGCCTATACACTATTTAAATTTAAAGTATACATTATTAGCTTGAATAAATAATTACAAACAGTTTGAAAAAGACAATACTTTTCTTTCTAAGTTAATGTATGAACTATGTGAATTGTATCAAACCTTAAATGTATGCATTTAAATTGCGCGCCAACCGGCTCTTTTCAGCTTCGTACATGATCGGTAACGACCGGACTCTTTCGGCTTCTAACGTTGGGGGAAGGTACCAAAGAGGAGCTCAAAACACTGTATGATGATCCGCTCGTAAACACTGTACGATGATCCGCTCGTAGCCAATGTTGGCTCCCTGCGCTACATAATATTGTATTAAAAAATGAATCTGACTAACGTAAATTAATTTTCGTACATAGTAATTATTTTAGTCATTTTATTTTATTAAATGGTAGTTTTTTTCATTTTATATTTTCAAATTTCGCGGACTTTTACATTGCTATGTTCAGTTCTTAGAGTCAACCAATAAGAGTGCAGTAAAGGATCTAACGTTAGCTCACTTCTCTCGTTCACATCAATTTTATAGATATGGATTACTTTATTGACAACGCAACATTCATTTATATAACTTATATATAAATAAAGAATCATTTAAACAACGTAATAATATATTAGATATAAAATCGAAACCACAATTTAGAGATGAGACAAAAGTTGAATAGTGATTCAAAATTGAATTTTTTGCAATGATAAAATTTTTCTTCTCAGATATGGGGATGCTGAATTAGAATAAAAAATTTTTGATACCAAATAATTATTCAATTCCGCGAAATTGAAAATTAAATATCCCGATATCACAGTAGTATGATAGATTTTTTTTGGTTCAATTCTGAAAAAATAATAAATTTTTTTTTATCAATTGATGTATTTTATTTTTGTTATAATTCTTCAGAATATTTTTGAATTCTGAAATTTTTATACCAAACAGAAAATAGTATTAAAGTATAAGGTAGACGTTATTCTCTATATTTATTTATAATATTATCTCAAATAATATTATGATAAAAGATAAAACATTATAAAATAATTTCCGACAATTTCATTTGTAAAATTTCAGTGGTATAACTACTGTTGTTTTGAATTAATGACGGACTGGCGTGGGCTAGTGAAGGAGTCATGTTCAGTCAAGTTATACTCAACGAAAATGAACCAGACAATTTCTCACCGGGATCCCGCACTTCTCTACACCTTGCCTCGATTCAGTTCAGGATACGAGTCCTCGATCCTATTCAATGATGCACTTCCTTGATGTCAAAAAAGGGGTTTGGTTGTTGGTGAAAATTAGCACAGATGTAGCCTCCGGAAGCTACGACCACGATCGTTCACCGAACGATCGATCCCGACGCGACCGGAGGTGATACGTCATCCGACTCGTCACTTCCTGCAACACTAGAAGACGATCGAGTCGGCAAATCACTTAACAGTTAATTAGGACTCGAAGAGTCACCGACCTTAACTCACGGACCCGAACACCTGAGCTCTCTCAAAGACGCACAAATGACTACCGTCGTTGCAACCCCGAAAACCAGCTACCCAGCTTACACCTGGATAGTAACTGAGCTCTCTCAGAGAAGGGAGCCCGGCAGCCCCCCACCAAGGCAGGATCAAGCGACAACATGAGTCACCACACAAGCCAAAAGGTAGCCCCCAAAACTCATAAACAGAAAAGGAACCTTGAACGAGAAGAAGCATTGGGAGGATTCCATGCGATGATCAATGAAGCCCGAAGGTCAATCAAAGGGAAACAATAACATCAAATAAATTATTAACATACCGCCCGCCTCGTTCGATGAACGAAACAAATACCACGTACGAGGGTCAAGAGTTTAGTGCCGCCCGCCATGACGCACACAATTAATTTCCATGTATAAGGAAAACTTTAGTTCCGCCCGCCATGA
>CAKNWT010191408.1:0-11652 GCA_932066315.1 Andricus coriarius
AAGGATTTCATTATTCATACCAGTATAATGTAAAATAACGCAAAATAATTTAAGTTTGTTTGAAATACATTATATAAAGTTTATTTTCTTGTGATATTGTTACGTTCTAACGACCTAATCAGCTAAATTCCTAATTTGATAACAAAGCCTATTTCTCCATTCTTCTCCCTCTATTTCTAGTTAAGTGGAACGAGGACAAACCAAATGAATCAATATGAAATTAATTCAAGAACGGTTGATTATATAGAAAATTAAAATTAACGTTGTCCCTTGCTGTGAAATGAATAAAAAATTTACCTGCTATGCCTCCTTTTGTTGTAGGTTATCATTCATTGATGATACAGAAAGTAACGAGATGTGTGATACGCATTTATATCGGTTTCTGAATTCACTCCAGTTTTTAAAATCTCACAATTCAGTGAAGTGAAGCGGAAATTTTTTGGCGGCATAACCTAGAGCGAGCTGGTATTTGTTTAGTTAAAAGCACTAGGGGGGCTCATGGGCGTTGCAGCAAATTATTATGGGTTTGGGAATGTAGTTTGGAGTTTTACGAGCGTGCCATGGGTGCTTATTTATAATTTTAAAATCGTTTGGCGGCATTAGCTTGAGCGACTTGGTATATTTCTTTAGACAAAATAATAGGGGTGTGTTTTGGGGGTTTCAGTGTATTATTATGGGAGTGGGAATGTAGATTGGATTTTCACGAACATACCGCAGTGCCTATTTATAATTTTAAAATTGTTTGGCGGCATCCCCATGAGCGACTTGGTATTTCTTTAGAAAAAATAATAGGGGTGTTTCTTCAGGGTTTTAGTTTATTATAATGGGGTTGGGAATAATAACCCGAAGGTTACTTGTCTAATTATTTTATATTCCAAAAAAAACTGAAAAATAAATATTAGATACAAATTTTGAAAAAAGTAAATAAATATGAAATACCATTAGGAAAAAAAACATGTTTTAAAACGTATTTTAGAGGGCTATCTATTCTTAGTAATTATTTAATTCGTTTATGCAATTGAAAAATATTTTGTGATGAATTCTTGTACAAATATTTGTACAAGAATTCATTACAAGTTATTTTTCAATTTGATCAAACTCGAACTTTAACGAATTGAGTGATTGCCATCACTACCTCAAGCGCTTAGGTTGGGGACTGACTGTTCGTCGTGAAGCTCGCATGCCACACATGCATACACGCATATACAATTTGTATCCTCTGTTGTCCCCAAAATATGCCCCAAAAAAAAAAACATGTGTGCGTGAGCGGGAACCCAACGTAATGTAGTGACTGCTGCTCTGCCGTCGCTACCCCACCTCGGCCCTCTCTTCAAATACACTGCCATCTAAAAAAATGACACCGGCTCCCAGTAGGACCGCGGTAAATCACATTCATGGCCACGTCTCACAACCGTGAGATGGGTGGTCACAAGACACGATGGAATCACAATGACAGACCAGCGAAACCGTCGTGTGTTTTGAGCACACGAAGCGACCCAAGGATGACAGCTTTCTGCATCCATTTCGCAAGTGCCTTGGCATATTTTTGGCACGCGGGTATGGCTTTAAGGTTACGAACCAGTGATAGTTGGCACCTCCGAGTGCACCAATCACAAGGACAATTACTTGTACCGAATATTTTGGGTACAGTCTTCGCAGCTCCCTTTTAAGGTCTTGATACCTCTCCTCCTTTTCTTTCTCCCTGGCAGTGATGTTGTATTCTGACTGGGCCGAGAATTCGATCACGAATATAGTTCGTTTTTCGAAATCTTGGAGAACAATGTCAGGCCTCGTGTGTGCAACGGAGACTGCTGTCCGAAAATCGTAGTTTCAGAAAATTTGGCACTTCTCGTTTTGGACAATTGACTCTATTTCTCTTGGAGCGTTCGGCAGGGCAGGGTCGCAGCCAACACTGTAAGAGCGACAAAGATGGTAATAAAGGACTTTCAGGGCCGCATTATGTCTGTAGATGTACGTCGTTCCTGCGTGGGTGGGACACCCTAATAGTATGTGTTCCAGGTACTCAGCGTGTGCATGACACACTCTGCACCTATCGCTCGGAACTTCTTGACATAAAATGCGGTCACGGTATGCTAAGGTGGAAATGACACTGTCCTGGCATGCGAAAATGAAACCCGCTGTACCTGAATTAAGCCCTGATGATCTGAGGAAAGCAAAAGTTTGCTCCTTCGACAAAAACTGTTTTTCTACATTTCTGTGAAAAGTTGAGTGCATTTTCTTGTCGAGTAGCTCCTAAAGGAATGTTTGAACTTCTGCTTTCTTCACTTCGGTTTTCAGAAGTGAAGCATCTAGATGAAGTAATGCACTTTCTTCACTTCTGATGTTAAAATTCAGGCCAAGGGTTTCGGGGATGGTCCAGAAGGAATAACCCCTAAGCGAAGGCGTGACCACCAGGCCGAAAGCTAAATGGCACCTGGGCGAGGTGTCTTAAACGGTGTCTCTGGGATACCGGGCGACCTCTCAGCGTATGTAACCTTATCTTTGCATGCGGGGCTCTACAAGAACGGACAAAGCCTTTCCGTAGCTGCTCGTGGGAACAACAATAATACCATCAAACCACAAAAAAAAAAGTAGATGCGGTTCAAAATGATCGAACGCGCAAAGCACCCGACAATCGGTCGGCAAACAGTGCCGATCACCCTGGAGTTCGGGGTGCTGCAAATAATAATTCAAATGGAAACACGACGACGAACCGGCGAAACGTCCACAATTAATGGACAAATCAACTCAAGGATGACGTCATAGACTGCTATAATGCCAGCATTAACCCTGTTCGCGATGGCTTTATGGCGCGTATGCACACTCTATGGTGCCAGAAACACCCAGAACTTCAACACGTTTCCCATCAGTCTTTCCGAAATAAACATGCCTACCTCTTGAATAATGGATATGTACGCGGAGCGCTTCCCCAACCGCTGCTTGAACACGCTGCAGACGAAGATAAGGAAGCGACTTCAAGATCAACCGCGGAAAGCAGACACTTTCTGAGAGATGATAGCGATTTCAGGATAAGGAGGAACATTGACATACTGGTTCCTCTTAAGCTCCAAGATCTGTCTAAAATAAAAGCCTCACTTCGTGAGGATATATCGGAGAAGTCCGACCTCTTGACCATCAATTGTTCAGTTTATGGTGCTGCGAAAGCATTGCCTGATTCAAATCAAAAGCCAAAACCGACGATGGATCAAAAGACCAAAAAGCGCTTGTATATACTGAACAAGAAGATTGGATGGGCAACATAGAATGCGTCTCGCATTCAGTGTGTGATTGACTACATAACATTTGGAAGGCCGTTCACGAAAAAGGTTCGAAAGTTCACTCAAGAACTAAGGATCTTTATTCATACACAGAAGAGGGAGGGATGGATCAGGAAGAATGAACAACTTCTCGCTCACCCATCTCGCTTCTTCAGTGATATCCCTGTTTCTGTCAAAAATCCACCTAATCCCAACGAAGTAGAGACTTTTTTGAGAGAGGTATACCATGTACCAAAAACACTGGAGTTGTAAGAAGATACTGCTAATATCATCCGCTTCAAGGAGTTTTGCGACAACCTCATAACATCTGATGGGGAATGTCCCACAATCACTGCCGAAGAGGTGAAAAAAGCACTTAGAGGCACGAAGAACTTTTCCGATGCAGGACCAGATGGTATCAAGAACTTCTGATGGAAAAAGTTTACTTATACACAAACATATTTGAATCGCATATTCACCTCATATTTAAAGTCGGAAATGCCCATTCCGCAGCAGCTGGCTTTAGGACGCACTATACTCCTACCGAACAAAAGGCAAGTTGTCCGATCCAGAGAATTATAGACCAATAACTTGTTTGGACGCACTGTATAAGATCTTTGCAGCTATCCTCAACAAGAGGATAGTCTGAAGAATTGAGCCTATGTGGCGAAAGATGTAGGAACAACATATCTCGAAAAAGGTGTAGCAGGATGTCGAGAGAATCTGCTAATTGACATGTACGTCAGCAAAGACGCAGCAGCCCATCAGCGCGCCCTGTCGATGGCTTGGATTGACTACCGGAAAGCTTTATTAATCCAAATTATTATTATGGTATATTATATCGTGTGACAACGAACAATGTCACCTTCCAGATGGGCATCTTGCAGGTCGACATCATGAGCCCTCTACTATTTTGCATCGCACTTTTGCCACTATCTCAAGCAAAACGCAGTTTTCCTGGGTACTTCTGCGGCGACACTAATCATCACAAGCATGAGGTCACTCCTGTATGTTATATGGGTGACCTAAAGATCTATGCTTCTGGTGTGCGCAAACTTTAACTTGCTTAAAGTTTCGTCAAGGGGAACACAGAAGTCATTGGTATGGGCTATGGATTGGACAAGTGTGCCAAGATTAATCTGAAGCGAGGAAAGATTACTGGCATTCCGGGAGACCATCTACTTCTTTAATGGTGGCCGCAGTATTTTCATGCAAGAACTAAATGCTTATAGGTCTAGAAAATCTAGGCGATGATGTTCTTGGATTTTTCAATAATAATAAACAAAAATAATAATAAGAAGAACATATTCGCATCGGATTTGCTTCCATCATCACCGGTAAACTTTTGTTTATACTTACTTTATCCGGAAGTACCGTCCCGACCCCACTTACAAATTAAATTATATTTACCAACTTCTTCCGAAGACAAACTCTTAATGACATCCATTTCAGCTAACAATATTCTCTCTGCTGTGTGGTTTAAGAAGGCCTGAAACTTTACTTTAGCAATGCATTCTGCTACGGTGATCTCTGTTTTAGATGGATAACATTTAGGCTTTGCTTGATACGCTAATCTGTACGTTGGATACAATTTACAATTAAGGCAGCATCACCAGAAAGAGTTTCTTCTGGAATAGAATCCAAACTTTGTTTACAGCACCTAATTTTCCCGTCGCTCGAAGGGTCATTTGAGTGGCAAGTGCTAATAATTTTTCAGTTGATTGCGTCCGTAGCTCTTCAGTCTTCTTCCGTTTTGATCGATCAATCTGCAGAAACCTCATTGATGTCTTCAAATCAAACGAAAACACTTAGCCATGTAGCACAATTTTCGAAAAATCTTGTTTTAGTCCTCCTTGCTTACTGCCAATTTTTTTCAAACCATACAACAATGTGCTTGAAGTATGCAGGAAGTCCTGACTGCTGCTGCTGGTTTGCAGTCTGAGGTGTGATTGTGCTTGTTGTCGGGTCCGATGATAACGCTTTAATCGTTGGCTGACCCTTCGAGCAATTTGAAGATCCTTTTTGCTGCTTTGAGTCCAGGCTGTTTATGTTTCTTTGCTTGTCATCGGGTTGTATGATGACGCTTTAATTGTTGGCTGAGCCTTCGGTCAATTTGAAGGTCCTTCTTGCTGTTGAGACAGGGCTTGTTGTGTTCTTCTGGTTATCATCAGGTTGTATGATGACGCTATAATTATTGGTTGACCCTTCGGGCAATTAACAGGTCCTCCTTGCTGTTGACTACCATTTCCCCTTAATTGAGGCATAAACATTTTACCCCACTTTGTTAAAAAATTTCTTTTTTTTGTTTCAATTTTGCTCAAAGGATATTTTGAAATTAGCAATTTTTTATAAATGTGTGATTTTTTTGAATATTTCTTTTCCTATTAGCAAAAAATGTCATAATCTTATCATAACCATAGTTATGATAAAAATGTCACTTGTTTTACTATGCTTCCTTTTTTTATTGTAGGGCAACGGGCAATTTAAAATAATTCTCTCTTTTCTTAAAATGAAGGACTATGTTCTTTAAATGAATTATAATTTTTTCAACTTAGATTACTTGCCTATTCTGAACAATGCATCGCATCTTAGAACCACAGAAATATTTACTCTCATTGAAAACCCATTTCTTTGTTATCAAGATATATTTATTAAAACTTAGAGTACGCTTTTTTGAACCAGGGAATCACATTTTCCAATAACGAAAAACTTTTACTTTAGCTGATGAAATTTAATTTGTTTGAAAGAAATATTTTCTTGGTTTAAAATCACATTAGACTATATCAACTATACCTAAGTTTAAACACAAATCTCGTATTTCTTTCAATCAATAACAACGTTCCTTCGCTTAGTTAATATTTCACTGACTGAAATAAAGATTAAGTTCTGAAAATATCTTCAAGTTTTCTTTCAACCATTTCATGATAGGACCCGTAGTTTTCGTTTTTATCGTAAAAAAACATTAAAAATAAAAAAAATTATTTGCCTCAAGTATATCTACAAATTTGCTTTGACCCTTTTTTTAGGACGCGGTATTCAGTTACATAGAGGGGTGTATAGCTGGATAAATTTCTGACATTTCAAGCCTCAGTTGAATCCTGTAGGTTGAAAAAATAGTCAGTTTTCATTACAGCCGAAGAATATTTACAAAAAAAGTACCAGTACAGGAAGCATTCCTATTGGTGAATTATTGAGGTTCCTCGATTTTCGGAAACCAGGGGGCTTACATGTATTGGAAAGGGCACAATTGTACACTTTGGTGGAGAATGACCCATCTGCTGTAATGTATTTTCCCCTATATAAAGAATAAAAATAAAAGTCAATAAGAAAGAGGAAGAAAAGCAAAAAAGGAAACTAGAAAGCAAAAAAGAAGAAGTAAGAAAGAAAACTAGGCTGCCCAATATTTCATCATACTGCATATTGGACTGTAGCCATCTTGAATCTTATGGAAAAACGTAATATATTGATTCCCATTCTTTTAGCATATTCTGTAGAATTTACATCAGTGGTTCAGAGATTTAAATGGGCCGTTATAAAAGACAGAATATTAATTTTCCATGACAATACCGGATTCTCTAAAATTTTATACATTATATAAATTGTGATATCAGTTTCAACGAAGTTAGTAACTTTATTTTTTCCTTGAAACTAATTCCACTGAAATGTAAATAACTCAGAAGTACAAACATGACGTCTACCATATATGTGATAAAGACTATATGATATTATATAAACCGACGAAGCATTAGAATATTCACTAGTTCTATTTTTATCAAATTCTTTATTGATACATTGATGAGTTTTTCTTCTAATTAGAAAAGATGAGGATTGTTCCTACACTCGTCATAACTTTGGCGGTTATCCTGAATTCTGCTGGTGAATATAATAATGCATAATATATCTATAATTTTTGAGGCACGAAAAAAATTAAGGCGCAATGAAAATCTTCAGTATTTAAAATTAAATGCAACAATATCAACACTCATGATTTTCTGTGTCCATCCCCAATTTCTATTTTCTTCCAAACTTTATTTCAATTTGTCCGAAATAAATACCAATTTAATCTGAATTCATTCCTGGAGAATTCAGAAAGTGTATGTGTTATTAAAAATGGAATTCGAATGATGTGACTATTAATACGAAATTTTTAAGAATACCGAAACCAGAAAGTATTCGGAGTAAATTAGAGTTAAAGTGAAAGCGAAAATTTGTCCGTAGTCCGCCTTAGTTGAGTGATCGGGCATGTAACAACTTTGCAGGTCCAGAAATGGGACACTTTCAATTGTGCACATAGTATTTGTATTTTTATTTATTAAAAAAAGTCCCTAGGGGTAAATAGCCCTCTAAGGAACAGGATAATACAGGGTCATTACAAATTTGTGCAAGAACTGATCGGCAGAATACTTGATTAATCTTATAATCTAATCTATAAACTAAATAAAATTAATAAATAGAGTCGACCACAGAATATGTATCAAATTAAATATGAGATTAATGCGTAGTAATTAACATTAGGTGATTAATTAGTAGCGCTTGTGCATGTTATTGTAGAAATAAAGAGGGAAAACTGTATGTAAAAGAAATATATTGCAAAAGTCAATTAAAACAAACAAAAATTCGAAGATGAAATGTTCAAGAACTTAATGTGAGAGATTACCAGTGAGTAATTTCAAGAGTTGGGTTAGGAGTATTGTACAAATATTCAAAAAAGAGATTCTTGAAATGATACAGGAAAGGTACATTTCTAATATAGTATGGTGCTTCATCCGTAACCGGGCACCCCTTACTATAAATGATTTTTGAAGCTGACACGTTCTATGAAATGGAATCTTAAGGATTTTATGTCTTTTACGAAGCTTCGACTGTGCTGGAAGGTCTCTGAAGTACACTTCCAAGGTCAGAAGTGAACAAACTGAAGAGCACGGGTGCCAGAATGGAGCCCTGAGGAACCCCACTCTTGACCTCCCACCAGTCAGAAAGCTCACCACTACTATTAATAATTTTGTGTGACCGATTATTAAAATAGGAATTAAATCACTTGATGACAAAGTTTGACACGTTGAAAGATTTTAACTTTTGTAGGAGTAACTTATGATTGACCATATCAAAAGCCTTCGAAAAATCAAATAGAACAACAATCGTGATCTCCCTATTATCCATTGCTAATTGAAGATCCGTCGTTACCTTAAGGAAAGCAGTAAGAGTGCTATGCTTTGCCCGAAAACCTGATTGCATTGGGTCAATGGCCTTTGATAATTCGAGAAATTTAGACATCTGCAGGTGAACCATTTTTTCAAGTGGTTTGGACAGGGCACATAAAATAGAAATAGGCCGGAAGTCTTTCGGAGAAGTAGGTTTAGAAATTTTGGGAATAGGGCATAAAACAGCTTTTTTCCAGATATCTGGAAAGATACCGACTTGAAGGGAAGCATTATAGATATGCAAAAGAATAGGAAAGATAATTGGAAGGGCAAGTTTAATCATTTTGAATAATATTCCATCATGGCATTTGATTTGATTTCAAGTGTTTTTTTCCAAAAGTATTTCAGGAGTGATGTGGTCGAAAAAGAAGTCAGAGTCATTAAATGTTGAATTAAGAGTGGTAGTGGAAAATGATGATGATAAGTCTGGAACTGGGTATGTAAAAAAAGTCTTTAAAAGGTCATTAGGCGGAAAATCACTATCTATAGATTTGTGCTTGGGCGGGATTAGATGTAATAGTCTAAGAAGATGCCAAATGTCCTCTTTTTTGTCTCTATGTCCAATCTTGTTACAATTGTATTCATTGAATGCATCTTTAATCTTAGTTTGAACTAGGTTTCTTAGTTTACACAATAGAGCTTGTATTAAACTGCTTTTTGTTCTTTTTGCAAGTCGGCGCTTGCCATCACGTTCCCTCATCAGATGTTTAATTTCAGATGTTATCCAGGGGGCAGCTTCATTAAAGTTTTTAGGAACGTGTAGCGCAGAAAATTTATTGAATGCGGAGACTAGGTAATTAGTTAGAGCGCCGATTTTATTATTTAAATCTGTATCTAGTCATATTTTTTCCCACTTATACGTCATTAGATGTTTGTGGAATGTATGTTCATCAATTTTAGAGAGATTCCGCACCAGTCTTTGGGTTTGTTTTAGAGATAGTTAGAGAGAAAAGGGATAGTATGTTGTTCGTAGGAGACAACCTTATCAATATCATCTACAATCATTTAGTCAATACGAGTATTGGAACGATCAGTAGGGTGAGTGGAATCATGAGGTACAATCGAAAGTCCCAAAGAGTGTACCAAAGATGTTAGATATTTAGAATGATTGGAAGTGAGATTTAGGTTAGTGTTGAAATCTCCAGTTAGGATAATGTTATTAAAGTTAGGCATAAATGAAAAAATTACCGATTCAAGCTCTGTGCCATAGGAGGCCTTGGGTGGTTTATAAACTACTCCCACTAAAACACTATCAGAAGTTGACTTAACTTCAACAAAGAGAAATTCGGTCGTGGGGTAAGTAGCTACTGAACTCACACCAACTACAGTACCGTTCAGACTATCATGCAGAAAAAGACAAACTCCACCACCCCTTCTCTCGTATCTGCCTCTTCGAAAAAGCGAATAGATGTCAATTGCAACGAGGCTAGAGGATATATTGGGAGTTAATCAGGACTCAGAAACAGCCATTATATGGTAGGAACATGAACTGAAAAAATGTTTGAATTATAGAAAATGCGCCAAGAGAGACTGGGCGTTCACATGTCAAATGCTTAAGGTATCCACGGATATATTAAAAGAAACATTTCATAGAAAAACAATTTAAAAATTGGAAGCTCACGTAAAAAATGACTGAGACAAAAGACCATTATCAGCACAACCCAAACTAAGTGGGTACAATTCAAATTAGTATATCGGCAATTGATACAAGTAAAAAAGATACTAAAGGAATAATAAACAATGTCGAATACAGTGTCGTAGAACCCGAGACAAATTCTCGACAAAAGTGGACATGATTGCGTAAATTGATATCCGGATATCCAGAGTGCTATGAATATTGGCATAAAATTAGAAAATTTAAGGTATCCAAAGTACAAAATTAAGCATAATAGTATACGATTACTTTGAGAAAGAGCAGTATCAAGATTAAAAACTACTAGTTTAAATATGAGATCATGTTTGCTTACTAAAGATACATATGTACAAGGTATAAAAAAATGAAAAATGTTACAAATATATTTTTCAACGGGCATCAAATAACCAAACAATAATAATATCACACCATTGTGTGTGTAATCATACCGTAGAAAGCCTAATTGCTATTGAAATCGTTCTACGTGTTGCAGTAGTGACAGCTGAATCCTAGGTGTGCCATCATCCTTTCGACAAAAAAACTTTCCTCCGGCAATCCAAAGATATTTTATCTATAAAAATTAGACTTTTATCATTATCTGTCCAGCCAAGATTGATCGTAGCGAAGTCTCGTACTTTTTCCCTCTGCTCGATTATTTTGTCTTTTACCAACTGTCTGCCAAACTTGGCAAAGTCATAGGTGCGAGCAGCGGATTAGATGTTGGGGATTTCCGAATACGATACACATTAATAAGGTCTTCTTTAGCGAAGGGAGCATCAAGAGTCTTGGCAACCGATTCTAGGACCGATGGAAGATCCTCATACGGCTTCATAGGTAACCTGTGAATTTTAAAGGTACTTTAAAGTGCAGCTTGCTCTTGGTATTTGAGAGAAGCTTCAAGTGAGGCGACCTTCAATTTTCGCGAGCTTCCCTCCGTCTTTATTTGTGTGACCTGATCCGCACTGCTAGCAGTAGAACTTTCAAGCAGATTGATTCTGCGAGAATTCTCTGAAACATCTGTCTTAATTTCCTGAACCGTAGTGTTGATTTTTGTAATGTTGTCATGCTGCTTAGTTACGAATTCCTTGAACAGATTTCTAATCTGTTCGTGCGCCTGCACGGCCTCTTCCCTCTGAGCTTGTATGAGCGCACTGTGTATAGCCTCGATTAATCCAGGCGGCAGGGTCGCAGCAGTGACAGGAGAGACTGTTGTAATTAAGGGGCTAGTTACCTGATCCTTACTGGCAGGGTCGATACTTCCACTTTGCAATGAGCTTTGATTGAATCCTGAAGAGGTGTCGTTAGCATTCGGTGATTTGCAGTTCACGAAAAAAATCGATTATTCCTTTTCACATATTATCAAATTCTTTTTTTGACAATGCGACGTTGACACAGGCTAAGTGGCTGATTAAACACCACTTTATGCAGGAAAAAACACTCTGCGATCCTCTGGATATTGTCTTATTACATTCGGGACAAGCATTCATCGTAATACGTATTGACTGCGCGAGAACTGTCGACCTCCGAAACTGAAAAACAGTCTTTTAAGCACCAAAGAGCT
>CAKNWT010191418.1:0-10314 GCA_932066315.1 Andricus coriarius
CAGTAGAAATTGCTAGGACAAAATATAACCTTGAAAGTATTTACACGGCATGCTTGAGATAAGAAATAACCTTGAAGCTGTTTTTATTCGGTAGGAATGCAAGATGGCGTCATCAAGAATGTCGGTAAGGCAGGAATGCATGATGACGTCATCAGGACCCTCGAGAATGTTCTAGAAGCTTAGCACGGACATGAACCACTTTTCTAGAAAGATTTAGCACGGACACGAACCACTACAGCTAGAATCCTCTCGATATCGGTAAGGTAGGAATCTTGAGTTAGAACGCAGCCTGCTCATCTACTCATCAGGGTATCTTAAATTTCAGTTCTCAATCTAACTTCCCCGAGCAAGATGTATTACTATCACCTGAACTACCAGGCTTAGTATATAAAACGATAAGACTTTTGAAGTTAGGTATCATGCTATCTTAAATTTCAAATTTCAATCTAAATTCGCCGAAGAAGATGTACGTAAAAACTCGGAACTACCAGGTTTAATTTTCAGAACGACGAGTGATTCGAAAATCGGTCAGGTTATCTTATATTTCAGTTTTCACGCTAACTTCCCGACGCAAGATGTATTATTATCCCCTGGGCTACCAGGCTTAATAATGAGAACGACAAAACATTTAAAAACCATCAGGGTATCTTAAATTTCAGTTTTCAGTCTACCTTTCCCAAGTAATATGTATTATGATGACCTTGACTACCAGGATTAATTTTTAGAATGAAAGAACATTCGAAAAACTATCTTGGTATCTTACATTTCTGTTGTTAACTCATCTTCCTCTAAGTTTAATTATTAGAACGACAAAAAATAAAGTGTCGAGGTTCTTATTGACTTCTAATTATTTTAGATCTTCAGTACTCTTTCCATGCATAATCTGGTTATTATCACTACCTTGTGCGAGAGAGACTATTGTTAATATTGCATATTATTAATTATACTTACCTTCATAACATGTTGTCAAAATCTTTAAAAGAAAAAGAAATCTGTAAAAATCGTACTCAAAAGTGAAATCTGTAAAAAAGACAATATTTTTATTTTGCAAGAAACATGTCATTTATTTTAGCATTTGTAAAAAACACTAACTCCAAAATTAAAGCTGTAAAAAACACATTATTTCTATTTTGTAAGAAACAAGTGGTTTATTTTAGTATCTGGAAAAAAGACTCATAACAAATACATTTTTCGTCATAAGGCCCAAATCAAGGCTCCTACGAAAAAAAACGAAGTACCCTATCTGAGCGCAAAAAATTATGCTGAATACGAATTGGCAATATAAAAAATAGCTCCTCATTAGAAAAAAAACAAGTTGGGTCCCCTAAGTCCCAAAAAAAGAAATCGGATCCAAGTTTTGACTAGTCCATTAAAAGAACCGCTGAATACTCTACAACTTTTGTCTTGTACATTTTTTTCTATAATGCATTTTTTTTAGATATTCGACCGTTTCCAGATTTTTAAGGCACCGTGTATAATTCTAGAGTAAAAATAAATTATACATTTATTTCAAAATGCATTATTTTCCCAACGAGCACATGTATTCATAATTTCTTTCTTTTTTCGACGCTGGAACTATTGCTCTTTTGAATGATCCAGGAAAAATTTAGAAAAAGGTAAAACTAACAAAATAGCGGCAATTTTTCTAACATGCTTGAAAATGGATTTTCTACAAAACCTCACTTTTTGACATTTCTTGAGATGTGTAAAAAATTATTTTCTAGAGTGAAAGTCATAATAAAATTGATATTGAATAATCCTTACCATAAAAGAAAAATCGAAAATCCTGCTCCAAATTTTTTTCTAGAATAGGAAGAGTCCTACGGATCGTGGGCCGGCCTTCTTGATAGCCCGTTTGTGAAACAAAAGACTGTAAACCCAAGCCCAGCATGGCCCGTGGCTAACACAGCCCGGCTCGGCCCGTTAACTTCTTTTGTTTGTATGTATAAGGCACTGGTTGGGCTGGGCACGCATTACGCAACATTAAAAAGCGGAGAGAGGTTTTCAATTTTTGTTACGCTCATGCGAAAGTTACATACTCTTATTATAGAAAAAACGTTACGTTCGGAAGGTGAGGTAGAAATGGTCGAAACAAAGGTTACTTAATATGTGAACGCTACCTTTGGAATTATTTCTTTTGAATGCTCCATTCCTGAAACTTTAATCTTCGTGACTAAAGAATGAGCAAATTAATCACACTGAATTTCATTTGATTCATGAAAGGTCTCTACCTATTCAAATGAAGCAAAAAACAAATAGTATAGTATTTCGAAGTTTTCTCTTGAGGGCGCAGTCCCATGGAGGTAGATTAGAAGAATAGTGGAACAGTTTTGACAAATGAGGTGACTGCTCGTGCTTGCGCAGGCACTTCATTGGCCAAAACTGTTCCACTATTCTACTAATCTACCTCAGTGGGACTGCACCCTGAGATACGAATGAAAATAGAAAAGTCTGAAGAAAGCATGAAGCGAGCCCTGAGGTTTAAGTCAGACGACAGTCTTAGTGTTATTACTCTGCCATTCAACTAATGAAATCAAGTGTCTCCCTAGGTTCGGGTGTTGTGAAAAAATTGGTTGGCTATCCAAAAAATGCGAAAAAAACTTGGGAAACGCGCAGGGCTACACTGTAAAAACTATGGTTCCAATTTCATAGATCATCATTTTTTTAGCGTCCTGATATAATACCAAATCGTCTTGTTTTGAAGCCATCGTTCGTACTATTTTACTTTGCTAACGTCAGATTGAAAAGTGGTACGCACTAGCGAACAAAAATAATGCCACCGAGTAATAATAAGGAGACCGATCTCCATAGATGCGTTTTGACGGTGCAAGCTGTACATTTATTGCCTTCCCTCAGGCGTCTAAAACATTGGCGCATGCGCACTGCGCTCTACTATCTCTTTTTCTCCCATGAAAAAAGACATAGTATATCGTAGTGCGCATGCGCCTTTACTTCAATTATCGTACAGATACCGCAGACAAAACTCGAGGCGCTTGCACAGCATGATCGGTCTCCTGATTATTACTCCGTGAATAATTCACAGGGAGTATTGTTTTAATTGCTTGCAACTTCATGCTTAAAAGAAACAGAAAACATTTGAAACAGAACAAATTTGATTCTCACTTTGGTCCTGTTTTGATCCAAAAAAGTTGTACTAAAACGTCGTTTAGTGGCATCGAAATAAAGTGGCATTAGAATAGAGCCACCCGAGACTCTATTTTTGGTGGAGCCTTCATCTGGAAGTCCCTAAGCCTCCAACAATGTGCCAAAGTTGAGTTCAATATAGCTGCCATAAATTCTGCACTTTACGAGTAAATGTGTTGTTGGGCTAAAATTTTCCATGTTTACTCATTTTTGTGATTGCGTCAAAATTATAAATTAAAAAATAATAAATAGTTTTTATAAACCTGTTCTCAATATCCTCAAAAATGCTTTTTAAAAATTTCAATATTATCATAGATATAATAAAAAATATTTATAATATATCAAATATATATATATATATATATATTTGTTTCGGTTTCGATTCCGTAGGAATTGAACCGAAGGGCCTATGACAAAGCCACTAAACGCGCCCTCGGGTTGCTTATAGAGGGTTCCTGTACCAAGGGTTTCTGCTGAATATGGTTACAATAATTAATAAGCAGTCGGACAATTTTCCAAGGATGGTTCCGAAGGAATAACTCCTAAGCGGAGGCGTGACAAGCATGCCGAAAGCTGAATGGCACCTGGGTGAGGTGTCTCAAACCTTATCCTTGCATGCGGGGCTCTACAAGGATAGGCGAACCCTTTTCCCTAGCTGCTCGTGGGAACAACAATGATAACACCAAACATAGTTGTAGTAAGCGTGGTTCAAAACAATCGAACGCGCAGGGCTCCCGACAATGGGTCGGACAACAATGCCGACTATCCAAGAGTTGGCAATCAAGACGTGGTCAATGTGATTGACCAGCAGAATCTCGTTACTTTTAAGTGGACGGATCGACTCAGGGACGACCTGCTGGAGTGCTATGATACCAGAATGGCCCCTGAACGGAAAGGTTACATGGCGCGACTGTATACTCTGTGGTGCGAGAAACACCTAGAGCTCTCGCATTTTTCGCATAAACGTCTGCGAAACCGTGCTGAGGAACTGCGAAAAGGGGGTTATATAAGCGGAGCGCCTACTCAACCGCAGCCAGAAGAAGCCGACAAAAGAGAAAGAGAGGCGACAATAGAGGAAGAGCAATGATTCAGGACCCCGGAGAAACACCAACATTCAGGTTTCTCTTTTGCCCAAAGATCTGGCTGAAATAGATGACGAGCTTCGTGGAGATTTTTCCGAAGAACCCGACCTCTGGACTGTCAATTGTAGTGTGTATAATGCAGCGAGAGCTATGGCAGATGCAACCCGTAAAACAAAACCAACGGTTGATCATAAGACCAAAAGAAGAATATATCAACTCAGTACAAAGATAGGCTGCACTGTTAAAAATAATATTAAATTTAATATACCCATGTGTATTAAAATTAATATATCAAGTATATGAAATCGCCATTAGGAGCGCGTATATTAAATTTCATATACATTCATGATAATCACTTACAAGAAAAATCAGATAATTCTACTTTACACAAATTCAAAATCAGTTTAGCAGTAATTTTCGATCCTAAATAATAAAACATGGTACCGTCTTCCTATTAAACAAAAATAAAATTGGATTTCAAGTCGAAAAGTTCAATTAAGCAAATAAATAACAGAGCTAACCTAAAATCAACTGTATTCGCATTACATTTTTACCATTTAGAGCGAATTTAGGGAAAAGTTCCACCCGTACATTGCAATTTCATTATAAATAAGAATTCAGTCTACGAACTCTAGATTATTAATTTAACTACCAATAGTTGACAAGATTTGAAGAAATGAGAGCACTTTGACTTTTCACGCAAACTGATATAACGACCTGTACACTGTTAGAAATGTTCGGAAAATTCCGACACATTTAAGATACTAAAGTAACTGGAATTTACGAAATTTTGTTGCTGAAAACAAAATTCAGTAACTTTTATAGTAAATCTACTAAATTTTCATTAAACTTCAGAAACGGTGTCTGAAAATTATAAATAGTTTTTCAAAATTCCTAAACGGTAACAGAAATATAAGCTATCGTAACCGAAGGAAGTGCGCAGTTGCATGCGCACTCGTTGCTTCTCGATCGCGTTCTGAGGAGACAAAGCATGGTGGTTGAGTGGTAATCGGCGGAAATAAAGTGCAAAAGGAATAGGAATAATTCAAGATTGAAAAGGATTTAATCCAGCTTTCAAATGGATGGTGAGTCCGCTATTTACGTCAAATGACACCTTCCTGGCTAGATAGGTTAAGTCTGTAATTTTTAATCGTACTCTCTCTCTCTCTCTCTCTCTCTCATTTCTCTCATTTATTGCTTTACAACGTAGATCAAGGAACGGATATTGTTTGGTTGATTAAATTTAATATAAATTTGCAGTGTTTATCTGTCTTAAAAATATAAATTATAGTAAGCCTATGTACGAGCGAAGTTTTTATGTAAATAACTAATACGTACTATTATAACATAAATATACATGAGAAGTCGTTTGTATTAACTTCACTCATATTTTCTTAATATTTATATTCTGAGGAGAAATATAGACTACATATTTTATATTAAAATTAATGAACCAAAAAAATGTTGTAACCCCTTGAAATTTTCAGTTACAGTAACTGAAAATTCCTAAACTGTAGCTGAATTTTCTGAAACATGTGACTGAAGCCTTATGCAGTTACCGTTGCGGAAATTTCTGTTACAGTTTAGGAAAATTTAGAAACGGTTTCTGCATAAAGCTTTAGTGACGCGTCTCTGAAAATTCCTACAGAAATTTCTAACAGTGTATATTAAATTTAATACACATGTATATTAAATTCACTACACCAATGTATGTTACAATTCAGTAGCGGTAGTGCATATTTGCTTCACACACATGTATATTAAATCTCATAAAAATTTTTTTAACAGTGTGGGCAAGACAGAACGCCTCCCGAATTCAGTGTGTGATTGACTACCCTAGTAGCAAGATAACTGCAGACTGGCGCCAGCTGGGCGCCAGAAAAAGAAGAATCTGCTTGCAGCTTGGCACCCGGCTGGTTCCGCTTTGGCGTGTTGTTCTGGCGCCAGAGTCTGGTATAGCAGATCCTGGCCCAGACTGGTCATGATACACACCAGACAGAATTAAAATAACGTAAAATGGTACTAAATAGGTTTCTGTAATAGTTTACACTATATTTCAGCCCTTTCTAGGAGAATATACTGCAGAGACATCACTACGTTTCAGGCGAGACACACTGACATATTACAAACATAACCCCATGTCGTATAAGCTTATTGCATGTTTGGGGATTCTTATGAATCGTTCAGATTTCCGATTGCTAGATTTTCAATTTCATTAATTAATTTCTACCTTAATTACTAGTGTTTAAACGAAATACCAGAATCCGGTTCCTTTATTCACCAGATTCTGTTTATCGTCTGGTCTGATCTTTTCTCCCGCCAGTCTGGTCGACTAGAGGGAGCAGATGCTGAGTCAGACTCTGGCCTCTGCCATACAAGCCAGACGTTGCTACTAGGGTACATAACATCTGGCAGGACTTTCACTGCCAAGGTTCGACAGTTCGCTACAAAGCTACTGACCATCAGGCAGCATATTGTTGACAGAATACGAGTACTATCTAACGCTAGGAGAAGTCTAGAGCGGAGAGAGAGATGGGTCAGAGAAAATCAACAGTTTTTGTCTGACCCATCTCGACTCTTCCAAGAAACTGCAGTTACTGTTATCCACCCACCCACACCAGAGAAGGTCGAGGCATTTTGGAGAGAAGTCTACGAAGTTCAGCATCCACTGAAAGAACACTCGAAGAATATAAATAGCTGTGCAGTGCCCTCATGACACCTGAGGAGGAATGCCCACCCATCACTACCGAGGAGGTGAAAAACGTATTAAGAGGCATGAAGAAATATTCCGCTCCGGGGCCAGATGGTATCAAGACCTTCTGGTGGAAGAAGTTTCCTTCAACACACCATTATCTGGCCCGCATTTTCACCTCATATCTAAAGTCGGAAGAGCCTATTCCCGAGTGGTTGTGGTAGAGGGGCGCACAGTGCTCCTGCCGGAGACGGGCAACTTAGCTGACCCTAAAAATTACAGGCCAATAACTTGTCTGAATACACTGTATAAGATCTTCACAGCTATTCTGAATGATAGGATTGTTCGGACAATTGGACCTGTGTGGCGAGAGATGTACGAACAACCTGACTCGAAGAAAGGCGTAGCAGGATGTCGGGAGGACCTGCTCATCGATAGATGTGTCTGTAAAGACGCATCATTCTATCAGCGACGGCCTGGATTGATTACCGAAAAACATTTGATTCAACCTCCCATAGACTTATCATCTGTCTGTTGGAAAGCTTAAAGGTTCATCCACACATCGTGAGGTGCATAGAGAGATTAATGCCGCTATGGAAAACCAGATTTACTATCGCATCTGGAAAACATCGTGTGATCACTAACAGTGTCACCTTTAAAAGAAACTACATCTAGCTCTACACATTGTCAAAGAGTTTATTTGACATTGTACAAGGTTTATTTGAAGAAAGAAAAACTTAATGGCATCCCGGAAGATCCTGAGCTCGTCGACAGAAGCGCTATACGACACCTTGGCGCTGGAGAGACCTATACATACCTCGGCGTGCCACAGAGCCGCATTCAGGACGTGACATCTGTAATTGATACTCTCCGATACAGATACTAACGTCTTATCCGACGGATTTGGTCTTCCGAACTGTCGGCGAGGAACAAAGTATCTGCGACGAACATGCTTGCCGTCCCGGTAGTACTCTATTCATTTGGAGTTGTTCCATGGACGAAGGACGAGCTCAGATCCCTCGATATGGGGACCCGAAAATTTATGCACATGAACAAAAGTATACACCTTAAATCTTCTGTTCCGCGACTTTACATCTCACGCCGTCAAGGTGGTCGCGGAATACTAAATCTTGAATGTCTTCACAACAGTATTATTCTGGGTACAGCACAAATAGTCGCAAATGGACAAGACCCTCTTCTTAACATGGTCAGGAAACACGAAGAAGTGTGCAAAGGGGCGTTTCTCTACAAAGCATCGGAGAAGGCTGCTGAAACACGCGGCCTTGACGTCAATATCAGGGATGAGTAAAGTGCATCAAATCTTATCCGTCTCGAGTACTCACTCCTGAAGGCCCGGATTAAGAAAGCACAGGAGAAAAACTTTCGCGAACAGCTCCTCGAGACGGAAATGCACGGCATGTTCCACAGGAATGTGGAGCATCTGTCGATGTCGTATGAGCTAACGTTTGCTTTCCTTAAATCACCCGGATTGAAGTCGGGCACGGAGGGTTTCATTTTGGCATGTCAAGACGGTGTCATTTCCACTCTAGCATACCGTCACCACATTTTGAGCCTACATATTCCCGATGATAGCTGCACAGCCTGTCATGCACACCTCGAGCATCTGGGACACATACTATCTGGTTGTACAACTCATGCGGGAACGACCTACATCCAAAGGCACAATGCAGCATTAAGAGTACTTTATTACCATCTCTGTCACTCTTACGGAATTAGCCTTTCGTTGAGCCACGTTGCTCATACATCTCTCGCCACACATGTCCGATTGTCTGAGCAATACTATCATTTAGGATAGGTGCAAAAATCTTAAACAGCATGTTCAAACAAGTAATTGGCATATAATGCATTGGGTCAGACAATTTGCCTATCTTCGTGAAGATCACTGTGCGTCGTTCCACCAACCACTCCGGAATAGGCTCTTCCGACTTTAGATATGAGGTGAAAATGCGGGCCAGATTCTGGTGGGTTGAAATAAACTTCTTTCGACAGAAGGTCTTCATACCATCTGGTACCGGAGCGGAATAGTTCTTCATGCTCCTCGAAGCTATTTATGTTCTTTGAGTTTTCTTTCTGTGCTCTCTGCTCTAGACTTCTCCTAGCGTCAGATCGTACCATTATTCTATGAACAATATGCTGAATACGAGACGCATACTGTCTTGCCTAGTCTATCTTAGTGCTGAGTTGATGCATTCATCTTTTGCTCTTATGATCAGCCGTTGGTTTTGTTCTCCGGATTGCATCCGTCAAAATTCTCGCTGCATTTTACACACTGAAATTGATAGTACAGAGATCGGACTCTTCGGAAAAATCTCCATGAAGGTCATCATCTGGTTCAGACAGATCTTTGGCGTAATTTTTCAACCTCTGCTTCTTTACTTGGGCTTATAGTAGTGAGGCATCAAGTTGGAGTAATTCACTTTCCTCACTTCTCATGTTAAAATTCTGCTCAATGTCTCGGCCGCCTGCTCCGCGGCTTTGTAAAAGAACGCTCCTTTGCCAATCATCTCGTGTTTCCTGACCCTTTTTAGGAGAGGATCTCTTACGAGAGGGTTGACAGCTCGACCCATTGAATGTACGCCTACTTCTGACTTCAAGATACATCAGAATATTTCAATGACTTCAAAAGATTTCACTGGCTTCAGGAGATTTCAAGTGACTTCATGTGAATTCACGTGATTTTATGAGAATTTAAGTGAATTCAATTGACTTCGTGTGAATTCACGTGACTTCATGAGAATTCAAGTGACTTCAGATATTCCAGGAGATTTCAAGTGACTTCATGTGAATTCAAATGATTTCAGATATTTCAGGATATTTGAAGTGACTTCAGGAGAATTTTAGTGACTTCAAAAGGGCCGTCCATATACCACGTGGACTATTTTTTACTACATTTTTATACCCCCGCTCCCACCCCTTGTCGACAAGCGTGGATTTTTCACGAACTCTATCCCCTTGCTCCTCTGTCCACGTGGCCTTATTTCATATTTTATGAAAATACTGATAGTCTTGGTATCTAAAAGCTACGAAGCCTACAGGAGCTGTGAATTGACTGAAAATTCGGTTTTTCTTAAAAACATACGCTTCATGATATGAAGTAAGAAGTCCAAAAAAAAATAGTGGTCCTAAAATGCTTTGGAAATTTTTTTTTCGAATTTTCATGCATATCGTCCCCAAATTTGTTCTAATCCGTAAAAAAATAAATGCGTTTAAAAAAATGATATTCAGAGTTTCCGCCAATCCCATGAAGTTTAACACGTATTTCCCATAAGAAAAAAGACGTTTTTGTACATTTTATTCAGAATCGTTCTTCACAATTAGCTATAGAATACCCAGGAAAAAAGAACCGATAGAAAGTGAGTCACTTTGAATTGCGTA
>CAKNWT010191426.1:986-13413 GCA_932066315.1 Andricus coriarius
AAGTGTGCGGGGTACTCTGAGTTTAGCAAATTAAATCCAAAAGATGTGTCGCTAGTGAACGCCAGCAAGTAAGTGAGAATAACGACTTGTAACCGTTGAAGACGCAACTTAGAAGTCGAACGAGCGAGTATCTGGTTCATCAGATTTTGAAATGACCTTAAACTGACCTTCAGGGATCAAACGAACAACGGATTCGGATTCAGCAACCCTAAAAAGGTTGTTGAAGTTTATTGCACGGCTTTTCCTGTATTTGACCTTGAAATGACCTTGAACCTGACGTTATGGAGGTAATTAGACCTCGGATTCATATTCAGCGACCTTAAAAACATATGTAAAAGGTTTTTGAAGTTCATTGCACGGCTTTTCCTGTATTTGACCTTGAAATGACATTGAACCTGACGTGATGGAGGTAAATAGACCTCGGATTCATATTCAGCGCGTCAAAATACATAAGGATAAAGTGGTCTTGTCAAATAGTCATCACCTTTTTTTTTTTGTAAACCAGTGTAATCGTTTAAGCATTACTGCTTAAACGATTATGGATGCGCTTGAAGTCACCTTCAGCCCACGTTGTCGATAAGTATTGTATTTTTTCAAGTTTTTATCGTTGCAAGAAAAACTATTGCAATTGCTCCGTGACCTTCTAACGCAAAATTTTACGTAGAATCCGAATTTCAACAAGTTAAATGTTCGTCTTCCTTTTTCAATGAGTTTTTCTTGCATGATACGGAGAGGATACGATGTGGATACTATAAGGATACGCTGTAGCGTATCCGTTCCGTTCATTCGCTCCGCTAGTAAGACCTTAGATATTATAATACATTTTTAACTTTGTGCCCTCAAAATATTTTAAAAGTATTTTCTACCTGAAAAGTTAAAGGTTCCTGAGATTTGCCCATATATGTTTTTCTGTTTCAAGCCAGTACTAAATTTATCAAAAATCACTAGAATTCAATGTTTGTTTTTTTACTTTTAAGGTTTATTGTAAAGACCAGCAAGGAGTCGAGTGCAAATGCGGACGCGGAATCCACTTTTTTCGTATTTAATAAGGTTCATTGGGCTGCCTCAAATGGTAATTATAACAAAAATTATCACAACTTTAAACATCAAGTATTAGGTAAAAACTCAGCGGTAGGTGATTCAGAGAATCATACAAAATAAATCCCACAGACAAAAATTTAGTTTAGCATGGTTAAACGAATTTGGATGGACAGCTGGACGTAATGGCTCAACAGTGTGCACTGTCTGCAAGGACTCAAAAATAGTTGGAGGGGCATTTTATCTACGACTCCATGCCAACACTTCTAGTCACATTTCGAACCTTAAAAAGGTTTCAAATACTTTAAGAATGATTGAATCTATGAAACAGAAGACATTGAAAGATACTGTCACTGGTGCTGAAGTCAAGGTGAATATAGCTGTCACTAAACTATCTCCCTATGTAAAAGAAAGTTGGTGATGCAACTAAGAAAACAGATTTGAATTCCTTATGGATGAAATGACAGACGTATCAATAAAAAAAGTATACTTGTCGTCGTAAAACTGTGGGAGAAAAAACGTCTTCAAGACAGATTTCTCGATTTGACTGAAGTTCAGGACTGCACTCCTGAGAGCTTATATCGAGATGTGAAAAATTTACCGGATACAAATAAAATTCCATACGTAAATCTAGTAGGATTTTGTGCCGATAATGCCTCAGGCATGATGTTTAACATCGCGGGTGTACAAGCAAAATTAAAACAAATCTGTCCTAATTTAGTATTATTAGGCTGCGGATCACTCGGCGCATTTATGTGCTTCTGCTGCATGTCTCAACCTACCAGATGTTGTAGAACAGTTTGCTAGAGACCTTTACAACTATTTTGCTCACAGCAGTAAACGTCAGGAAGAACTAAATAAATTTCAAATTATCGCTCAAGAAACGATTCATAAAATGATACGCCCCAGTCAAACGAGATGGCTTTCACTTACTGAAAGTCTATAGCAAAACTGCTATGGGGCCATCCATATATTACGTTATCAATCTTTCACCCATTTTTGACTCCACCCACCGGTGTAATCAACCATCATCATTTGATTGTCCCCCCCCCCCCCTTGAGTACGTAATGATCTTTAAGACTTATTAGGTTACCTGGTTTTGTAAACTTTATACAGCTCTTGAAACAAATCGTTCCTTGAAAAAATTTTTTCGTAATGTCAATGTGGAACAGATTTTGAAAACGCACAAGATGATGTATGCAAAACAAAAGCACCGCTAATTCTAGAGGCATTTTTAATGCTCATACTTTTACGCACTCTATCGGCGTTTTAGCAAAACTTTTTTCCATGCACGCGGAATATTTAAAAAAAATTAAAGAAAGAAAAGGTTTATGAAAATAGGAACTTAAACATATGATTAAGTAATCACTCAAACAATATCCCCTCAACCCATGTAATCATTCGTGATCACTGCTTAATTCTACTGTCAAGTTCCGTGGTGGAAGTTTCGGACTCATTCGGAATGACAATGATACCGTCTAGGTCCGTCTGACTCCGAGCAATTGAATCCGTTTCCATCCGTGCGAATGCGAAATCTGTTTCTGAATCATTCCGAAACCAGTCAGTTTGTGCCCGCGCAGAATATTATAAATCCAATCCGAACCAGTCCGTTTTATTCCAAATTTCATTCTGAATGCGTCCGACTGAATCCGCAAGGGCTTATGTATAATTTTATCCCCAATCAATCCGCGTGAATATGAACTTTTGAGAGGATTTCAGTCAGAATGAGTCTGCTTGACTCCGTAGGAGTTGCTGTAAAATTTCAGTCTGAATTAATCCGCATGATTCCTAATTTTTCTACAAAACTCATTCCGAATGAATCCGAATGATTAGCAATTAAAAAAAAAAATTGATTGAATCCGCGTAAATCCGACATTTTGGATAAAATTCACTTGGATTGATTCCGCATGATTCTGAAATTCACACGCACACACACACACACACACCCACAGAGAGAGTGAGAGGAAGCGAGGGAGAGAGAGTAATATAAACAGGAGAAGTGTGTGTGTTTTTTTTCGGGTAAGTGAAGCTCATTCAGACTGATTCTGTGCCATTCCGAATATTTTCTAGTCATTCCGCCATTCCATTTTTATTCTTTAACTTACGTTTCAAATGCAATGTCGCAATTGTATTCGAATCGAAAAGAATCATTCTGACTATTGGCGTACAGGCTCGAAACCATTCGGCATGTACTGACGGATTCAGACGGAATGAGCGTTTTATTTTGATAAGTGTGGGATTATTCGCACTGAGTTCGGAATGATGCGTAATAAATCGGAATGAACTCGCGTCATTCAACAGATTCAAACGGAATCAGAATTTTATTCCGATCGATGCGGAATCATTCGGACTGAGTACTGAATGGCATGGAATCATTCGGAATGAACTCACGGCATTTAACGTATTCAAATGGAATGAGAATTTAATTCCAATCGATGCGGAATCATTCGGACTGAGTGCTGAATGGCATGGAATCACTTGGAATGAATTCGCGCCTTGTCGCGGAGTCAGGCGGAATGCAATTTTCGTTCTGATATGTGCATAATCATTCGGACTGAAGGAGGAATGGCAAGGAATAATTCAGAATGAGCTCGCGTTATGCGATGGATTCATACGGAATGACAATTTTCGCTACGGACTTATTCCGACTGTGAGTGGAACAAACGGAATCATCCGGAATGATCTAGCACATTGCGTCGGATTCAGGCGGAATGAAAATTGTATTTAGATTGGTGCGGAATCATTCTGATTGAAGTACGGCATCATGTAATACCATTCGGAATTATATTTCGGTAATAGGCGGATTCAGACGGAATGAAAATTTCTTTCAGATTTGCGCGGGCTCATTCGGAATGCACCTGAAACATCAATTCGGAGAAAAATAATTTATCGTAATCGGACGGAATCATTTGTACTGTATTTAGCTTTCAACCCGAAGATCGGAAACAGATTTCACATTCGTTGGTAATCGATCGGAATGAATCAGAGTCATTTGGATTTAAACGGACTCAATTTCATTCCGAAACTTCCACTAGGGCTGTTCTTCAATTGTCTGTCCTTTGCACTGATGTGGATGGTCGAACTCAATTTGGAACTGCAACGTGAAAAGTCGCAAATAACTACGATCCTCAAAAGTGTCACTGACTTGTAAAAAGGAATTCCGAAATGCTACATAAGAGCAGACTTTTTTAGTAGTACTGAACTGTCAGCGATTAAGGAAGGTAACCCTTGAAATTTTAAGCCACTTGAAGGAGCGTACTTTGGCGCGAAAGTTGACGCTATGATCAAAAGTGGCATACATATTGATCCGGGAGAATTGCACGGATTTAGATGAATGGTATTTCCAGACTGCTCAGCAGCAGGGCGAGAATTCTCTCGGCTATCTCTAATCAAAATAAAGTTGAGAAACAAATCCAAATTTCAGTATGCGCTGAAGTACTACATATAAAGGAGGGATTAGAAATGATTTTCTGGGTTGTGAAACGATTTCTGCTAAAAAAATGTATGCCGCATTAGAAGAGGCTCAAGAAAATGACAACTTTGAGGATGAAATGGAGACCGATGACATCGATGATATTTTCTAATCATTTTCGTAAAAATGAGCGATTAAGATATTTCCATTGTTATCAATGCTTATTGATAAACTTAGAATATGGATTGTCTGATTGTGAAACAAAGTTGCCTCAACGTGTTTCGTTCTATGTTCTTTTTGAACGACAACCATATTACTGAATTTTAAAGCAAGTATTTAACTCTGGAACAATTATGAAAAAAAGAGTGTTTATTCAAGTCCAAATCAGCATTGTTAAATTATACTAATATATTGTTATTTTTTCAGGTTGTTTATTATTCTTGGGACTTAGTTATCAATGAAGTATTATTTATAAAAAATACTTCCTAAAAAACATATTAAAACGCGTGGTATTGAGTTATTCACTAATAATATTTCAAAACTTTTTAAATTTTCCCGCCAAAGTACATATTCAGTACTAGTATTGTATTTTTATTTATTCAGGAAAAGTCTCTAGGGCTAAATAGTCCTCTAAGGAACAGAATACTACAAGGTCATTACAAATTTGTGCAAGCACTGATCAACAGAACACTGCCTGACTTAGGTCAGGAACATTGTACGAATATTTGCAAAAGGGATTCTTGAAATGATACAGGGATGGTGCATTTCTAATAACGTATGGTACTTTATTCCATAACTGGGCACCTTTTACCATGAATGATCTTCGAAGCTGACATGTTATATGAAAAGGAATCTTGAGGATAATTGTCTTTTACGAAGCTTTGACTGTGCTGGATGGTCTCTGTCTACAAATTGGAAGAGATTGAATAGATACTTAGGAGCTTTGTTCTGAAAAAGAGTGTAGAGAAAATTGCCCATAAAGAATTGTCTTCTCTTGGCAACATTAAGCAAACCAGCCTTGAGTCTGTATAAAGTTATATGTTCGGATTCAGGCAAATTGTAGATAAAAGGGATACAGGCATTTAACGCACGCTAATCATCATATACTAAAGAACCGTAGTCAAAATGGGGCAAGATTAGACTCTTAAATAAAGGAATTCAAGTGGAGGTAGCTAACGAGTCCTTATTCCTATATAGTTGTTTTAGAATACTGTATTTTTTCCTCGAGATGCTCTGTGCCTATTCCTTCCGGGACAAGATACGGTTATCGAAATATCCCAGATCCTTTAACCACATCCGCGAAAGCGATAGTGTGATTCTCGATAAAAAGAGGCGGAAATGATGCCAAAGTTTCAAGCGACGGAGATGAAGTAGACCTAACAACAATTGCCTGTGTTTTGTCCGAGTTAGGAGTAAACCTATTGTTCCAGGCCTAGAGGATCACATGATCGGTATCCTCCTGAACTAGAACAAGTAATCTACTTAGTGAAGAAATTGGTCCCGATAAGTAAATTTTGAAATCGTCAGCATAATTTGTGGCAGCTGCAATGTGGAAGTTCACTTCCAGGGTCAGAGGTGAACAAACTGAAGAGGAGGGGTGCCAAAATGGAGCCCTGAGGAACCCCACTCTTGACCTCCCACCAGTCAGAAAGTCCACCACTACTATTAATAAGCCTGTTAACCATATCAGAAGCCTTCGAAAAATGAAACAGAACCTAAAACAGGCCTAAAACCTGATTGCATCGGGTCAATGGCCTTCGATATTTCGAGAAATTTGGAAAGTTGCAAGTGAACAATTTTTTCAAGTGGTTTAGACAGAGCACATAAAATAGAAATTGGCCAGAAGTCTTGCGGGGAAGTGGGTTTAGAAATTTTGGGAATTGGGAAAATAACAGCCTTTTTCCAGATATCTGGGAAGATACCGAGCTGAAGGTGTTTTTTTTGCAAAAGTATTTCAGGTGTTATGTCATCGAAAGAGAAGTCAGTCATTAAATGTTGAATTAAGAGGGGTAGTGGAAGATGATGATGGTAAGTTTGGAACTGGGAATGTAAAAAAAAGTCTTTAAAAGTTCATCCGGCGGAAAATTACTATCTAAAGATTCGTGCTTGGGCGAAATTGGATGTCCTCTTTTTTTCTCTATGTGCAATCTCGTTATAATTGAATTGATTGAACGGATCTCTCACCTTAGTTTGAACTAGAGTTCTGATTTTACGAAATTGAGCTAGTATTATACTGCTTTTTGTTCTTTTTGCAAGTCGGCGCGTGCCATCACGTTCCCTCATCAGATTTTTAATTTTGGATGTGATCCAGGGGGAAGCTTTATTGCACGTGTAGCGGAGAAATTTTTTTGAATGCGGTGACTAGGTAATTAGTCAGAGCGACGATTTTAATATTTATATCTGCGTCTAGTAATATTTTTTCCCAATCATACGTCATTAGATGTTCGTGGAATGTATGTTCATCAATTTTAGGGAGATTCCGCACCAGTCTTTGGGTTTGTTTTGAATTTAGATCGTAGGAAAATTTAAAGGTAATGTTAATTATGTCGCGGTTAGAGAGAATAGGGATAGCATGTTGTTCGTAGGAGACAACCTTATCAATATCATCTACCATCATTAAGTCAATACGAGTAATAGAACGAATGATTGGAAGTGAAATTTAAGTTAGTGTTAAAATCTCCAGTAAGGATAATGTTATTAAAGTTAGGAATAAGTGAAAAAATCAACGACTCAAGCTCTGTGCCATAGAAGGCATTGGGTGTTTTGTAAACAATTTCCACTAAACACTATGAGAAGTTGACTTAACTTTAACAAAGAGAAATTTAGACGTGAGATATGTAGCTACTGGACTCGCACCAACCACAGTCCCTTCTCTCGTCTCTGTCTCTTCGAAAGACCGAATAGTTGTGAATTGCAACGAGGCTAGAAGGTATATTTGGAGTCAACCAGGACTCCGAAACAGCTCTTATATGGTAGGAACATGTACTGAAGAAATGCTTGAATTCTAAAAAATGTGCCAAGGGAGACTGGGCGTTTACATGGCAAATGCTTATGATATCCATGGATATATTAAGAGAAACATTTTATAGAAAAACAATTCAAATATAGGAAGCACACGCAGCACACGTAAAAATTGACTGAAACAAATAACAATTATCAACACACCCCAAACTAAGTTATTACACTTCAAATGAGAAAATCGGTAATGAATACAAGTAAGAAAGATACTAAATGGATAATAAACAATGTCCAAAACAGTGCAGTCGGTTTCTAGACAAAATCTCAATAAAGGTGGACATGATTTCGTAAATTAATATCCGGAGAGCTGTGAATATTGGGATGGAATTAGAACATTTAAGGTATCCAAGGTACACAATTAAGCATAATATTATAAAATTGTCCTCAAAAAGATCAAAACCAAGATTCAAACCTACTAGTTTAAATATGAGATCAAGTTTGCTATCTGAAGATACTTATGTACAAGGTATAAAAAACTGAAATATATGAAAGATATATTTAACAATGCAACGAATTATGCAGTTAAGTCACCAGTATCCCGCAGTGCCACCCACAATAGGCCACTCTCGGATGGAGTCTATGGTTCAGTTGGGAGTGGCAATAGGACCGAAACGAGGTGACGACCATGCGATAGCCCCGGACAAACACGTGAACATCGATTTAAGTAGTCGGACCAACTCAGAAGGGAACTCCTTACTTGCTTGCAAAGAAGCTCACCGGCGCGAACAGGATTCATGCAGAGGTTACATGACCGTTGGGTCAATATGCACCCGGAATATGCTCATAAAACGCCTCAGTATTTAAGCCATCAGGTATCCTTTTTGCGCAAAAACGGATATGAAGCTCTTTTTCGGCAAGAAGAAGAGCAACATCCTCCAGCGAACATACCACCCGTTCCAGCAAGACTACCTTTGCAGATAGCCGATAATGCCAACATGAGAAGTACGAGATCTATCCACCAAAAAGTCTTTCTCAGGATGGACAAATTATCTGAAGCTATTAATGTTCTCCCCAATTTGCTCCCCGAAGATGTTAATTTCTTGAATCTGAACTGTGTAGTTTACGAGAAGGCGGTATGCATCAAACATTCAGTGCTTGATTAGCTACATAACATCAAATAAAAAATTCACTCCAAAAGTTAGGGCACTTGCTCGAAACTTAAGAAAAGCAAATCACATGGTGAACAAGTGTAAACTTTTGACCATCAAGCAGCACTGGACGCAAAAAATAAGATCTCTTTCAACAGCGAAACAGCGCCTTGAACGGTGAGCAAAATTAATTCAGGAAAATTCCACCCTTTCTACTCATCCTTCCCGTCTTTTCAATAAAACGTCACGTGCCGTTAAAAATCCGCCTAGCCGAGAAGAGATTCAAGTCTTCTGGGAAAAAGTGTATGGAAATACTTATCAGCTGAATGAAGACGCTTCAGATGTATCACTCTTTCGTACCTTTTGCCAAAGACAAAGGTTGCAGGCTCCAGAGGAAGAGTGTCCACTAATTACTGCTGAAGAAGTGAAGAAAGTGATCGCATGAAATAAGAAATTTTCAACGCCAGGGTCAACTAAAATCAAACACTTTGGGTAGCAGATCACTTCTACGCACCAACATCTAGCTCGTATATGTACTACTTTCTGAAACGGAGAACAACCCATTCCGCAGTGGCTAGTGGAAGGACGCACGGTATTGATCCCTAAGACCGCAGATTTTTCAAGTCCACGGAACTGCAGGCAACAGAGGGCTGGCAGGTTGCAGGGAGAAAATGTTAATAGACTGGTGTAATACCCAAGACTCGATCAGGTCTCGACGCAATCTGTCCATGGCTTGGACTGACTATCGTAAGGCATTCGATAACACGAATCATGCGCTACTTATTAAGCTCCTTGAGTGCCTGGAGGTGCAGTAAAAAATAGTGAGACGCATAAAACAGCTTATGCTCTTGTGGCAGACAAGATTTGTCATAACATCTGACAAAAGACAAGTGACTTCCAGCTATATTACATATAAGAGAGGGGTCTTCGAAGAAGACTCTCTACGTCCGATACATATCTGTATCTCCCTCTTGCCTCTATATATTGTCCTCCGAGGCAAAAGATCAGGATACCTATGTGGCCCGCCAAACAGAAGAGAATATAAGGCCAACCACCTTTTATACATGGACGACCTTAAACTATTTGCTTCTTTGAAAGAAGATCTTAACATCCTTGTGGAGGCGGCGAATACGTACTCTGAAGCGATTGGCATGAGCTTTGGACTGGACAAGTGTGCCTGCGTCCATCTACAGCAAGGACGACTAGAAACTACACCATCAAGTGACGATTGGGATGTTCAACTCATACGCAGAAATAACATTCAACATCTTGGTAATGGAGAAACACGTACATATCTTGGAATACCGCAAGCGGAGACCCAAGATGTGCGTGTGTTAAAAACGGCCCTTGTAAAAACGTATCGCCAAATTCTCAGAAAAATTTGGGCTTCCGAATTATCTGGCCGTTTCTATACTGCTCTACTCATTTGGTGCAGTAAAATGGAACGTCGATGAGTTGAAACAACTTGACCGAAGCGCACGCAAGATGATGACAATCCATCGAAGTCATCATCCTAGATCTGCCATACCTCAAATATACCTACCTCGAGATAAAGGAGGTAGAGGCTTGCTAAGCTTGAAGTGTCTTCATCGAAGAACGGTTCCAGCTACAGCCTGCTCAGTTCTAAATAGTGCAGATTCTCTTATGCGATTCGTACATCAACATAAAGTCCTCAATTTTGCGGCGTTTTTGCCGCAGATAGGGCCGCAGAGGAGCTTGGCCTCCCATTTGATTCCAGCGATACTACACATGGCCTAGCATCACTACCACATTCGGTGCTCAAAAGTCGTGTACAGGAAGCAGAACATATGCTTCTACTAAGAGAACATGTAAACAAGCCCCTTCATGGTCAATTCTACGGCATCATACGTAGAGAAGAGTTTACCGCGATCGCATAATGACTATACCTGCAGGGGATACTAACTGCCGAGCGTGTAAGTAAGAGCCATAAACATTTGATAATTTTCTCTGTGGATGCTCAAAGTATGCACGTTACGGGTACATCGAGAGACACAATGTGTCTCTAAAAGTGTTATATTACCATCTTAGGCACTTCTATGGTGTTGATCTATTGTCCGTCTTGCCATATGCCCAGGGGTAACTCGAGTCCGTTGTGAAGAATGATCAGTGTAAGATCTACTGGAATTTCTCATTCTCAACCACTCAATGTATCAGTGCTACGAAGCCTCATATTCTCCTCCAAGATCTGAAGACCAATATCATTTACGTGATTGAATTCTCGGCATCAGCTGTTGGTAATATCACGGCAAAGGAGGAAGAAAAACGGGCGAAATATCAAGCACTTATTTTCGAGCTGAGCAGGCTGTACCAAGACTACAAAGTCGATCTTGTAGTTCTCATAATTGACTGTCTTGGAGGTATGAAAGAATCATTTCTTAGCCAACTCAACAAGATTCCGGCTTGCCAGCGTCAGGCTCATTCCATCGCAAACCGGATGCAAAAGGCTGATCAAAAGGCTTCGGGGATCACTTCATCTGGTCCGTCAATACTGTTCCTTATAACTTCTGCAAAGATTGGTAGCTCCAAAAAAGTATCCAGAGGTGGAGCTTTTATCTCCACCTGTCCCGTCTGTCGCCTAAGGTCATCCGCGGCTAGAGAGCTGACTCCGAGGAACAGTGTTGAACAATGTTCTCTCGCGTAAATTTCCCGCTCTTGCTTACCTTCTAGGACAGAAGGAGCAGAAGTGAATGACGTAAACGTTCCAGTTGCTTCGGGATTGGTTGCCTTAGGGAACCATGATCGTAGCTTCCAGAGCCCACAACTTCTCCAATAGCACACCATGGTCTATGTAACCATTCCGTAAAAAGCCTAATTGCTATTAAAATCGTTCTATGTGTTGCAGCAGTGACAGCTGAATCCTTGGCGTGCCATCATCCTTTCGACAAAAGATCTTTCTTCCTGAAATATAAAGATATTTTATCTTTTCTGTCCTCAAATTCAATACAGAAGCGTGGATCCTTCGATTAAAGGGCCTCAAAGCCTCAAGTATGATAATGACACTTTTCTCATTATCTGGCCAGCCAAGATTGGTCGTAAAGTAGTCTTGTACTTTTTTCTCTGCTCGATTATCTTATCCCTTACCAATTGTCTGCTAAATTTGGCAACGATGATGGGTGCAAGCAGTGGATTGGATGTTGGGTATTTACGAATGCGATAAACATTCCGAAGATCATCTATAATGAAGGGAGCATCAAATGTCTTAGCAACCAATTACATGACCGATGGAAGATCCTCATTCGGCTTAGTAGGTAACCCGTGGATCTCAAGTGTAGTGTACAGCGCAGCTTGACCTTAGTAGTTGAGGGAAGCTTCAAGTGAGGCGACCTTCAATTTCAGCGAGCCTGCCTCCGTTATTATCTGAGTGACCTGATCATCATTGCTGACAGTAGAACTTTCAAGCAGATTGATTCTGCGAGAATTCTCTGAAATGTATGTCTTGATTTCCTGCACAGTAGTTTTGATATTTGTAATCCACTCAAACTGCTTAGTTTCGAATTCCTTAAAAAGTTTTCTGGTCTGTTCCTGCGCCTGCACGACCGCTCCCCCCTGAGCTTGTTAGACCGCACTGTGAATAGCCTCGATGTATCCAGGCAGCAGGGCTGCACCAGTGACAGGGACAGGAGAAACTGTAGTAGGTGAAGGGTTAGCTACCTGAACCTTAGTGACGGATTCGATATCTCCACTTAGCAAAGAGCTTTGATTCAAACCTGAATAGGTGTTGCTAGTATTCGGAGACTTGCAGTTCACGCGAATAAAATCGATTAATCTTTTTTCCAGCTCATCAAATTATTTTTTTATCAATCCAACATTTACGCAGGCTAAGTGCCTGAATACATCACACATTAAATGC
>CAKNWT010191452.1:0-13098 GCA_932066315.1 Andricus coriarius
CAAAAAATTTAATTTTGCAACATTTTCTATTATACCCATAAAATATATAATAGTCTTCAATTTCAATTTTGTTGAATCCCAAAAGCAAATGCCAATTACAGGGTTCACTATTGCTCATGCATATAGGATAGATTTAAGGTCACAGCATACTCAGCATAACTCATCTCACTATCTACTACTGAGTGCAAATTTTCCAGTTAGTGTACAAAATCTTACGACCATAGAATTGAATAAATCAAAAGTTTCCCTGTGACTTGAACAGAAATCGTTCATTCTTAAGCAGATTCCATACACCGGCGAGTTATAAAATAAGTTTATTTTCGAGGTTTTAATATAAAAGTGTGTCTGTGAACGGGAGTGATATTAGGGCACTCGAAACAAATTTGGTTAAGTAGATAAGGGCAGTCAACGCTACCCTGCAAGATTTTATATAGAAGTTTTAAAAATACAAGGGATCTCCTTTCCTCTAGAGACATAATATTAAAACTAATACAAAATGGCAAATAAATCAAACCACGGTCCGGATACACTCCGTCTTTTTTAAATATAATATACTTTAAAAACTTCCTCAGAATCCTCTCAAGAGCATCAATATAACAGATGGAATTCGGTGCCCAAATATGTGTATTGGAAGGACTGTTTGGAATGTAACAGAAAATTATATTCATAAATACCCCCCATATATTTTATCACCACCCCATATTTTTTTCTTTATCACCCCAATATATTTTTTTGACACCCCATATTTTTTCTGTCACCATGACTTAAGTTGATCTTATCCCCAAATAATAAAATATAAAGTTAATTAGGAATATAAAAATAATTATTATTAATCTTGTAATCCAGGAAAATTTGGATTTTATGGGAAACGTACAGTTTATGTTACTTAATATTTCCTCCTGATTTCAAGATGCATTTTGGCCGAATAATTATAAATGTTCTAAATATTGAAATTATTGAATCTCCTGGTCGATGAAGCGTATCATAGATTAATTATATCAAAAAATTAAAAGCTTTATTTTCAGATTTTACAGACCACATTTTGATAATAGTTAACATAATGTTTAAATTTTTGTTTGTTTTGTTTCTTTGTGTCGTGATATTGGAAAAGAGTACAATGACTAATATACTTGAGATAATTATGCCTATTTTCTGGTCAAAGTAAATAAAGTTCCTTTTGAATCCTTTCTTTTTGATAAAGACTCTCTCGGTCTCCAAGATTTGGGTCAATCATTTAAGATAGTTTAAGCTTAAGAACAGATTCTGCCTGTTTTTCTTTTTTATTCTATACACTTTTCGAAAACGAGACCAAACCTACTGCTGTCATTCTGGTCGTACCCCAATATTGATTGAACATCTTAAAATGCTACTAGGATTCAGGTTTTCGCCTGACGCTTGATTTCTTAAATAACTTATTCGCCTCGGAGCGAAATTCATGATCTCTTTTGTTGTGAAGGTTTATTGTCAATCCCCGGCAATGCGAGTGGGACCTCTGTAGCTCAGACCCGGTCATCACTGCCGACATTCCTGCTGCTATGATTTCTAATTTGGATTGAGTTTTAGTAGGAATTTAGTAGTCAGCTCGTTTGATCATATACTTCGGAGACGACGTCTTGGACCGTAATTCAACATCATTTGGACCGAATTGGTTGAGTAACTATCACCAAATTCAGAAGAGACAATTTGGGTGGAAGCAGCATTGTCTTTTACAGTCACATCCCTAAAAGCCTATTTCAACTATTTAAACTTTCCATTGTAACGCCAATCACGAAACACCATTTCAAATAATCAGGATTCAGCCGGTTGTTAAAGAAGAAAACGACGCAGGGGAAGAACTCTTATCTTTTGTCGAGCAGCTTCTGGAGCAGGACGCGTCGTCGAATTTATCTTGAATGTTTGATTCATTTTTAATTTCAAGTATTATTATAAAGCGTCTTTAATATAAGAGTTGATGAAAGCTTTAAACCTGTCATCTAATTATAAGGTAGAAATTTACATTAAGATCTGGAAAGAAATATTCTACGACACTGTGTGGCCCCTTTTGTTTTTTGTTTAATTGGTTTTCTTTTAGATTTTTTGGCACACAGTTTCCGGGATATTCCTGACTGGATTAATTTATTTCAGTTTTTGTGAATGTTTAATATTTCAATTGCTGTAATTTTTGTTGAACTTTTGTCACATGGTTCCCTCAGATTAATTTATTTCAGATTTGTTCCGATATTAGTTAAATTCTGTCCCCTTTGTCTCCTAATATTATTTAAAAATCTCCATATTTATAATTATTGTGTTTTGTGATTTGTATTTGAAGTTTACATTTTGCCTTTTAGTCCCAAGTTACATTGTATTTTGAGAATATATTAATCCCGGAATTATCCTACGTTCCCCTGCGTTAATTAAGAAAGTGTTTCCCTATAACCTCAAAAAGTATTTTTAATATGTGAGTTTAAGAATATTTTATAACCCACTTGTTAGGTCTTGGAAAACCGAAACGAAAGATCACATTTCGTTCAGAAAATTATTTAATTCCGCCATTTTGTATGCACATTTTATCTTCCCCTTAACTCAATTGTTTCTGCCCTTCAATTGTTTCATTATAATCTAGATTGTAAAAATAAATTAGATTGTCCTACTAAAATAAATATTATATAGTCAAAAATTAATTAATTTGTTCATGATATATATATATTAGATTAATTTAAATTTGTTTTTATTCCGATTTCAAGAACTAGCCCCTCTATCATTTTCCACAGACGGGGCTGAGCCAGTCCATCCTTTGATTTCCAGTTTACTAATTCCAACTTTTGAATTTATTTAAAATTTTGTCAAATTCTTCTTTTAAATTATCTCCTAAATTATTTTGTTGTCACCTTTGTGATTGATGCGTGGATGTTCTGGGGACTACAATTATCTAATAAATAAGATAAGTAGAAAATTTAATTTTTATTAGAAATTAGTACTAAAGTATAACTGGGACCCCGCACCAATTATATGAGAAAATGGCTTTCGGTGGATTTGGCTGAAACTTGGTATATATGTAGATTATAAGGGCTTCATAAAAGATCCGGTAAAAAATATTAAGAAAAATGGACAGTTTTTGCGCTATACGGAGCTAAGCACTCAATTTCTTGAAAACAATGAATCCCCATATATGCTGCAAGAGGAGAGACGACGGCAGAGTGTGGTCAGTACCAAACGCGAGTTTGGTAATGATCTATTTTGCGCACATCCCAAAACTGGCGAACACTAAGCGCTCAAGATTTGAATTTAATAAAACGTCACTGCTATAACGTTGAAAATGGTGCCCCGGTAAGATCAATATCAAATGAGGTTAATATTACCATAATATACTTCGCGCGCTGGTCTAACCGACCGAAAGCTAAGCGCTCGAGATGTAGTCTAAAATTCCAACTGTTTCAAAACATACATGAAGGACTAAGTTCTTAACAATTTTTATTGACTGTCTGATACTTAATCTAAGAAATTAATTTCTTATCAATGACTTTAACCAATTTAGATCACCATCCTCCCGCAAGATTGACGTTTTCTACCCCCTTCGCTCTTTTATTCATTTACATTTCGAGAACGTAAGTTCGGGACAACCCTTACTGCTACACTATTTCTGCCCTCACAGCTGTCAGTATTTCAAGCGAGTTATTATTTTGAGTGCTTAGCGCTCGGCTGTTTCAAGAAGCGCACGATACATATCTTGAAAATAAACGCGCTTTGTTTCGACCTGACGTTGGCACCTTATCTGCGCTCACGGAACCATGTTTTGAATTTTAGGCTACATCTCGAGCGCTTAGCGTTCGGTGGGTTAGGCCAGCTCGCGATGTATATCATTGTAATATCAACATCATTTCATATTCATCTTACCGTGGCGCCGTTTTCAATGTTACAAGAGTTACGTTATAATAAACTAAAATCATGAGCGCTTAGCGTTCAGCTGCTTTAAGAAGCGCGCAATATATATCTTAAAAGTAAACTTGCTCTGTTTTAGCCGGCCCATTTTTAACTTTTTCCCTTTCGCTCCCTCCTTCTTCCTTTCCTCTCTTCTCCAATTCCCGCATTTCCGCGTTGCAATGACCGGGAAGTGTTCTGACCCTATTTCGTTCCGTACTTCCATTCTTTCCAACAGCCTCCTTGACCTTTCCTCGGCCAGAACGTAGACTATTACAGTTTCCCCTTTTTCTGGAAACGTGATCTCGCCTTCCTCATCCCCTTCCGAGTTCTTATTAGAAATGAACCATCCTGTTTCTCTCAGAATTTCCAACAGAGTCCTACCCTCCTGGACCATCTGCTTGTGTTTCAATTTTCTCCTGTAAGTCTCACTCTCTTCATCCCATATTTCCCCTCCCTGTTCCCCTGTCCAAGCATTACGATTGCCTCCTATCAACACCAATTCATCATCCTTTTTCGCCACCCATTTCCTAATCACACTCCAACCTTCTGCTTCTCCTGTAAATCAATCTGTTTCTTCAGATCCTATTTCTATTATCTTTTCTACTACAAATTAATTCCTTATTCCTGACACCATACCCCCTTTCTTTCTTCCCTTTACCTTCTCTTTCTTTGCCTTTTGCATCTGCCACATATATCCCTTGGGTAACTTCCTCTTCACACTCCTCTAATTCTTCTCACCTACCCAGATTTCACTCAACATCACTACATCCCATTTCTTCACCTATTCCCAGAATCCTTTATCTTTATTTATTAGCCCCGATATGTTCCAAAACGCTAATCTCACTTCTTTCTTCCTTCCTTTCTCCTTTCTTTCGTCTTTACTTCTCCTTCCTACTTTTGTGGAAACCCTGTCGGTCCGCCTGCTCCTCCTTCTTTCCTTTCACCCTTTACTGTTGCCAAAACCTCCTCCCTTCTATCCTTAGTCTCCCTGTTTTCCTCTCGTCGCCATGGAACTTCCCTATAAACTTCACTTAATTTTTCTTTCTCATCCCATATCCACACATTACCGTTTATTCATATCCTGTATTTCCTTATCTATACCGTGTTCCCTACCACGTGCACTTTTGCCCCAACTTCCCCAATCAACTTTTCCACTTCTTCCTTTCCTGATTCACTATCCACTTTCATTCCTCTAATCGATATGTTTCTACTTCGTTTCGTCTTCTCTTCTACTTCCACTTGCCTTTCTAACTCTCTAAATCTTGTTTTCATTTTCACATTTTCTAGGATAACGTTCTAATTCTGATTTTCTCTCTTTCTCACTCATCCTCTGCTTTTCCTCGATATCCTGAAACTGCTTTCACATATTATCATTTCTTGCCGCCACACTAGATCACATTCTTTCCACTTCTCTCCAACTCTCCTAATTTCATCCCAAACCTCATTCCCTCGCTTTTGCATGCCATTCAGAGTTCGGTTCGTATCCTCTCTGGACCCTTTAATGAGATTTTCGAAACTCTCTAGATCCACTTTCCCTTTTACCTTATTCCTCTCCGGTGGAGACTTTTTCTTAATTTTTTTCCGCAACTTCTCTTCTCCCTTTCTCATTCCTCTCTTCTTCCCTTGATCTTTTAATGTCTTCCGTCTTGTCCCCATCATCGCTTTTATGGGTAAACTCTCCCCCTGCCTTTATTTGTCAAAAAGTTGTCTCGATCGTAAGCTGCTAGATCTGGATCTATTAAGCAATTCTCGATTTGACGGCCTACCTTGATTCCTTCTGTGAGCTAGTCCCCCTTCTAATGATGGACGGTTCAAAGTTTGTAAATTCGTGCGAAAGAATCGCTGCATATTTGATGCAAAAACTAATGCTGCAAGGACCTTAATATCAGAGACAAGATGTGGGGAGAAATTGCGGAAGCCATGAATCAACCTGTCAATTAAAATCTATTATTTATTTGTCTTTATAATTTAGAAAATAATTACATGACATAGATGCATTACTACAGAATACATAATTACGTACATAAATAATTACATAGCTCCTTATGAATGAATATGTGATAAATGTTCTATTTGCATGTAAAACAAAAGGTTCCCACGACGTCATTATTTTATTACGCTTTGTCTATTCTATTGACATGTTTCAATTGCCACGGCACCGGGCCAAGATCACTACTGGAGTAATCAGTAAGACTTGACTGATGGCATGTTACATACGAAGCCTAAAAAAATAATTACGTTGTGGGAACGTTTTGATTTACATGCAAATAGAAAATTAATCACATATTCATTCATAAATGAGCGTATGTAATTATTTATATATGTGATCCTATATTGTGTAGTAATGTATGTATGTATGTATGTTTGTATGTATGTATGTATGTACCGTAATTATTTTGTAAATTATCGAGACAAATAAATATTAGCTTTTACTTACCAGGTTGATTCATGGATTCCGCAATTTCTCCCCACACCTTATGTCTGATATTATGGTCCTTGTAGAATTTTTCGCTTGCGTCAATTATAGTACCTACTGATTTTGAACAGGGAATTAAAAAAAATAATTCGAGAATAATCTAATTCTGAATTGCATAAGAGAATTTTCGAACAAAATTTGAATAACTAATAATAGTTTTATCAATATTAGGCTTATTGGCTGCTTCACATTTCCACATGACTTCCCCTTTAGTTCATCTTCAATTATTGACAGCACATCATTAAATTGTAGAATATTCAACCGGAAAAATTTTCGGAACACTGCGTCGTCATTTAAAAGATGCCTCTCTATGCGAATCTTTTGGAACTTTCTGAAATGGCTTGCAACAACTTACTGCCGCAGACGATGAAACTGTACTCATTAACACTTAACAATTTAACAATATCCCCTAATTTTAACGAAGGATACTCATCATTATGGAGGATGACCTAACATTTTATCAAAAGTATTATGCAAAAATAGTGCCCATTATTTACTATTATTTGGAATCAACGTTGATAGGTCGTTTTCAAACTACACGAGAATCTGTGTAAGTATTAAATAAACAATTTTTGAGTTCTTACCTAAAATAACAACTTCGGATGTAGGGGCGGAAAACTTGTGGGACAGACTTTGAAGTGTTTTTTGCAATCCTTAACTCCAAAATATTGAACCCTATTATTGAATATTATCGTTTTCAACTACATGTAAGTTATATTATCCGTTAATTTAAAAAATTAAAAAATGTTAACATAATTTAGCAATTTTTCATTTTGAATGTGTTGTTTGAGACAGGTGGGTGACAAGAAATTTTGACTGCTTTTTTGTTTATATTTTCTAAGCAAAGTCTCATAAGATTTAAAAAAGTAGTAAATGACTGGAAATTGAAGTGGTCAACTTTTGGAAACTTTCCTTATGCTTATTTAAGGTAATATTTTTTAAACTACCATATGCAGAAAGTAACGCAGGCGCGTGCGTGCCTTCGAAAAATGTAGCAAATTTGTAATGCATTTAATATACTCTTCTTCCAACGTCATGTTTCGCAATATGCTGATCAAACAAGACTAAATTCATATTTAATAACAATGCTCTAGCAGCAAATAATGCTTGAACAGAAAATTTTTCGTATTTCAGAAATTTCGAATTACGTTTCACGTGTTCGCGTACAGCCTCGCATTTTCTGTCACTTCAGCATATTCTCAACGTCCCTCCCGAATTCTGCCGCATTTGAGACATTCAGAATAAATATAACATAGAAATTAATAAACTAGACTTTCGATGTAAGCACATTCGATTCATGCGTTCCATGACGGTGGATGAGAGGAGCCGCGGGACCGAAAAGGGAGGTCGTCCGGGGTCAGTCACCCTAGACAAAACAGTAGCATAGCGATAAAGCGCAGTAGCGCAACGGCCTAGCCGTAACTACGTCACGTTGTGTACTTACTTTATTTTAACAGAAGCGCGGCTTTTATTCATCAATTGAGAATTTAGAGTTGAATTATTATTTTTCTCATACACTGTATATCTGCTCGTCATGTTTGGAAGTTTTCAATTTTAAAACGGAAATTGCCCATAAAATTACCAATAACTTGAAAAAGGTATTATTATTCTGAAATGTCGCGAATTATTATTAACTGGGCAAAATTCCCAATTTTACCCAATGAATAATTTTCCCGGACGTAACAAAATGGACATAATTAAAATTCATAACGTGCATTGATATTGAAAGAGACGTATTTTTATTGACTTGTTTTTATAATTCAAAAAAAGTGCGCGTCCTATCACAGAAAGATCAAAAGAAAATTTGTAGATCTAAGTTAGACGAACAATTTTGTTATTTAACATTTGATTGCATCTTGTCTCGTTGTTCCGAAATTTCAGTTTATTTTCAATGTAACATTTCACGGATAGAACAAAAAATACGCGTTCTAGCGTAAAGTGGTTCTGGTGGTATCTTGTGTAGTTTTTCTAACATTTTTTTTATTTTAAATGTTATTTTCTACGATTGTTACATCCGAAATTTTAAAATGTTGTCATGAAGCCTGAATAGAAGCAGCCCACTTTACTTTGAGGAAACCCAAGAGACAATTGCTCATATACATAATCAGGCGTGTTAACGAAACCTATCTACTTATGAATCTATCTGTGGTAAATGCACTACTGACGATAAAGTAGAGACCGCAAGAAAATTAAAAGTGCAATACCACAGAAGGGTAAAGACTCGGTGAATACCGATAACTGAAGGTTTTATGCCATGCTATGTTGAAAAAATTTCACGGGCCCGCATGGTGAAATTTTCAGTGCGCCACTGGCTTAGAATTCGTAGTATGTGTGTATACGTACAGTCACCACTGCTATGCCAACGGCAGATTCGCAGATTGTGCAACGTCGCAATTTCACGTACGCTTCCGAGCTGGTTTTGCGTGTGAGTGTGTGTCGAGTGCGTATAGCAGACGAGCTGGTGAGAGAGAATAGTGTTGCCGGGTCGCAATACTGTTACGTTCATCCGGTCGAAAGTGACTAAAATTCCAATGCTCTTCATAAGATTATCTATGAAACTACACGGTGGAAAAATTTGATGTTTTTTCTGAAAATTTGTATTTTCAAGCTGCACAAATACTGACATTTTTAACATTTCTGTACCAGAGCGTTTAATTACTACAAATTAAATTGTGGAGAGTGCCTATGCATTGCCGAAGAATTACGTGTTAAAGTAGTCAACTTTGACATTAATTATCTCCGCATCGGTACAGTTGAAAAATTTGAAATTAATTTAGCATGTAAATAATCAATCTATTTAAATATAGCTCCTTTTTAAAAAAACTTCTACAAGAGATCGATTTTTTTACATACAACGTTAATGAACGAAGTCTATTACGCATTTTATCGATATAAGATAATATAGTAAATAAGTGAATAAATATGTACATGGTCAGACCACCTGTAACCGAGAATGTCTGACTAAATATAGTAACTAGGGTTAAGTTAGCACATAGAATCTGTATATCTGTATTCCTGAAAGGTCAAGAGAGGAGATGCGCGATCACCGACAATCTTAGTAGAAGAAACCTTATTAGACATAGGATTATTACTCACTCGCTTAATATCCACTGACGTGAATCATTCAAAATTAAATAATTAGATAGTACGTTCTCAAAGCAATGTAGACGACATACGTATTATAGTCCTATCCAAAAATTATTAACAGTAGATCCTTTTTGGTTTAACAATTATTGTTTATTCATTTTTTTCCTAATGTGTGTCGTTTTTCAAAAAATTTAATATTTTTATTTTCAATGATCTTTTTGACGATTAAAACGAAAACTACGCGTTCTATCAAAAACTGATTCATAAATAATTTGTAGATCTTTCTTAGATGAACAATTATTATTAGTATTCATTTTTTCGTATCTTGCGTAGTTTGACAGCAAATTAGAATTTTATATTTTTAGCTATATTTGCTGGCTGTTAAAACCAGAAGCGTAGGTCAAAAAATTCTGGTTAATGAATTCAACCTTTGTTTTTGGTCCATAAAAACCTGTGTTCTTCGTTCCTCTCAGTACTTTTTTCACCTCTTCGGCATTGATTGATGGACATTCATCCTCAGATTTTATGAGGTTGTCGCGAAATTCCTTGAAGCGGATGATATTGTCAGTATTTTCTTTTAACTCTAGTGTTTGCGGGATCTTGTATAACTCTCTCCAAAAATTCTCTACTTCGTTGGGCTTGGGTCGATTTTTGACAGAAACAGGGTATTCTCCTTCTTGCGTCAGATAACAGCCGTATTTTGTCAACCATATGCTGCTTGATTGTCAGCAGCTTTTACTTGTTTAGTGTGTGATTCAAGATCCTCAGTTCTTGGGCGAACTTTCGAATCCTTTCCGTAAACGGTCTACCAGATGTTATGTAGTCAATCACACATTGAACACTAGACGCATTCTGTCTTGTCCATCCAATCTTCTTGTTCAGTTGATGTAAGCGTCTTTTGGTCTTTTGATCCATCGTAGGTTTGAGCCTTCGATATGAATCAGCCAAAGCTCTGGCAGCACCATAAACTGAGCAATTGATGGTCCAGAGGTTGGATTCTTGCGAGATTTCTCCACGAAGAGAGGCATCCATTTCAGCCAGATCTTGGGGCTTAAGAGGAACTTGCATGTTAATGTTCCTTCTTGTCCTGAAATCGTGATCATCTCTCAGAAGGTGCCTGTTTTCCGCGGTTGGTCTTAATCTCGTTTCCTCATCTTCGGCTGCAGCCTGATCAAGCAGCGGTTCGGGAAGCGCTCCGCGTACATATCCATATTTTCCGAGGTAGGCACGTTGATTTCGCAACGATTGAATCGAAACGTGCTGAAGCTCTGGGTGTTTTTGGAACCACAGAGTATGCATACGCGCCATAAAGCCTCGGTGAACAGGGATAATGCTGGCATCGTAGCAGTCTAGCAAGTCATCCTTGAGTTGATTCGTCCACTCAATGTGGGCGTTTCGCCGGTTCGTCGTCGTGTTTTCATCTAAATTATTTTCAGCACCCGGAACTCTAGGATTATCAGCAATGTTCGCCGACTCATTGTCGGGTGCTCTGCGCGTTCGATCGTTTTGAGCCCAATTTACAACTTTTGGGTGTTTTGGTGGCGTCATTGTTGTTCCCACGAGCAGCTAGGGAAAGGGTTCGTCCATCCTTGTAGAGCCCCGCATGCAAGGATAAGGCTGCATACTCTGAGAGGTCGCCCGGTATCTCATAGTCACCGTTTAAGACACCTCACCCATGTGCCATTCAGGTTTCGATTCCTTTGGAATAGAACTAAAGGGCCTATGACTAAGTCACCGAACGCGACCTCAGGTTGCGGATAGAGGGTCCCTGTACCAAGGGTTTCTACTGAATATGGTTGCAATAATTAATAAGCAGTCGCGGACAATTGTCCAGGGATGGTCCCGAAGGAATAACCCCTAAGCCGAGGCGTGACAACCGTGCCGAAAGCTGAATGGCACCTGGGTGAGGTGTCTTAAACGGTTCAAAACGATCGAACGCGCAGAGCACCAGACAATGGGTCGGCGAACAATGCCGATAATCATAGAGTTTGGGGTGCTGAAAATTATTTAGATGGAAACACGACGACGAACCGGCGAAAAGCCCACATTGAGTGGACGAATCAACTCAAGGAAGACTTGCTAGACTGGTACGATGTCAGCATTATCCCCATTCATCGAGGCTTTATGGCGCGTATGCATACTCTGTGGTGCCAAAAACACCCAGGGCTTCAGCACGTTCCGATTCAATCGTTGCGAAATCAACGTGCCTACCTCTGGAAAAATGGATATGTACGCGGAGGACTTCCCCAACCGCTGCTTGACCACGCTGCAGCCGAAGATGAGGAAACGACATTAAGACCGACCGCGGAAAACAGGCACCTTCTGAGAGATGATCACGATTTCAGGACAAGAAGGAACATTAACATGCAAGTTCCTCTCAAGCCCCAAGGTCTGGCTGAAATGGATGCCTCCCTTCGTGGAGAAATCTCGCAAGAATCCGACCTCTGGACCATCAATTGCTCAGTTCATGGTGCTGCGAGAGCTTTGGCTGACTCAAATCGAAGGCTCAAACCTACGATGGATCAAAAGACCAAAAGACGCTTACATCAACTGAACAAGAAGATTGGATGAGCGAGACAGAATGCGTCCCGTGTTCAATGTGTGATTGACTACATAACATCTGGTAGACCGTTCACGGAAAGGGTTCGACAGTTCGCCCAAGAACTGAGGATCTTGAATCACATACTAAACAAGTCAAAGCTGCTGACAATCAAGCAGCATATGCTTGACAAAATACGGCTGTTATCTGACGCAAGAAGGAGAATACATAAGAGGGAGAGATGAATCAGGGAGAATCAACAGTTTCTCGCTGTCAAAAATCCACCCAAGCCCAACGAAGTAGAGACTTTTTGGAGAGAGGTATACAAGATCCCGCAAACACTAGAGTTAAAAGAAAATACTGACAATATCATCCGCTTCAAGGAATTTCGCGACAACCTCATAAAATCTGAGGATGAATGTCCATCAATCAATGCTGAAGAGGTGAAAAAAGCACTGAGAGGAACGAAGAACTTTTCCGGTGCTGGACCAGATTGTATCAAGAACTTCTGTTGGAAGAAGTGTACTTCTACACGCCAACATTTGGCCCGCATATTCACCTCATATTTAAAGTCAGAAACGCCCATTCCGCAGTGGCTGTTGTTAGGACGCACTATAGGGTAAGGAGGAGCAGCGCCGACCAGTTAACAGTCAATGATTTTTTTGAACTTAATAAGATTTAGAATTGATCGATTTTTTTTTCATTTTAAGTCCTACATTATTGTATATCATATTCCTATAAGTAATTATTACACGAATAAAACAATGATTTAATAATTTAATTATTTCGAACAACCTGTATTTCGTCGGCTTTGCCCCACACCGGAGGGCAAAGCCAACCGCAGCTTTTTATAAAAATCAAAACATTTGAAGATGGGAAAACATAATGGTTCGCGTCTGTGGTATTTTATGTACTGGAAAAATTACCTTTAAACATACCCAGCAAGAAGAATAAGTTATTTTTAATCAAAACAGTGATAGCTGTAATATAACCTCTTATTCGTTGACATTTCACTAGATACGGCTACGGGCAGTGGTTTCTACCCTACCTACCGGATTGAAAATAATAATATTCAATAGTTTCTTGCATGTAGCCC
>CAKNWT010191461.1:0-11711 GCA_932066315.1 Andricus coriarius
CAATATTTGGCTGAGAAAGGGCGTCCTGTATCCAGAAACGGAAGGATTCGTTATTGCGATACAGGACAGGGTTGTCAGCACCAGAAATTATCGAAAACACGTGCTACATCAAGACGCGGTTGATCGGTGCCGATTATGTGGAGATACCAACGAATCCATCGAGCATATCATTGATGGTTGTCGCGTAATGGCTCAAAGAGAATATACGCACAGGCATAATGATATAACGGGAATTATACATCAACAGCTTGCCCTAAACCTAGGACTCTTAACAGAATGGATGCCTTTCTATAGATACATCCCAATGCCCGTTTTAGAAAACGAAGATTACATCTTATATTGGGATGTTACTATCCAGACGGATCATTACATCAGAGCCAATCGGCCGGACATCGTCATGCGGGAAAAAAAAGGTGGAAGAGTTTACATCATCGACATTGCTTGTCCACTTAACCGAAACTTGCAGGCAACCTACACAACCAAGATCCACAAGTATAGCGAGCTAAGACATGAAGTAAAGACAATATGGAGGAATGTGAAACATGCATCTATTCATCCTATTGTGATTTCGGCTACAGACAATGTGCACGCAAGATGTACTGAACATCTTGAACGTTTAGGAGTCAGTAGAGTACTGGCAGCAGCTCAGAAGGCAGTTTTACTAAACACATGTCGCATTGTAAGAAACTTTCTGGACCATCAGGAAGCAAGCGACTAAGAACCTATAAAGTTATACATGGTAGCTCTAAGAAAGCATCCAGAGGCGACTGTCGTTACCTCCAACATTCACGGCCGCTGTGTAAGCATAACAGTGGTAAAAGACGAACTGCAAACTACACCATGCATATTAAATAAAATAATTATATCATCATCTCATCAGTCACTTGACTTAGTCCGTGGCTATGATTAAAAACCGGGTTCTTCTTAACCCGAGAACAAGTTTGAAAAGAAAAATGATGAGAAAGTTTAATTACAGGTCGATCCTAAACTAATCTAAAATTTATGAGAAATCTAACTGCAAATATTTAAATTACAATTCAAAGTTCTGGATTAAATCATATCTTATAGTAGGTGAGATATATATTCAGTGTGATGAAGGTGATCGCTTTCGTAAAGAGGTTAATTTCCCATCGCAAGTCGCAGTGCGTCCCTTTTTTGAGTCTCAGAGTCATTTCCAGTTTTCTAAAATTCAAGAACTCCCAACCGTCCCTGCTGAAGCTCGTTAAAATTCAGGAATGTTTAAGAACAACTTTTCCCACACTTTCCCAAGAATTTGGAGACAAAAACTAGCGGAGTTGATACAAAAAAGAGAGCCTTCGATTTGCGTTTTAATCTATTGAAAAAGTCTGTCTAGAGTGGGTTGGGTTTTATGACTTACACGTGTGCGCCAGACTTGGCTGGTCTCAAGTATCTGGAAAGTCTCTTGTGGAACGGACCTTACAGGATTTGCTTTGTTTCCCTGAACCGAACACTTCAAAGGATCAAGCTCATAAAATTCTAAAGAGTAGCCACTTAATATTTTTTGTACCAAGGTCTGGAATTTTTAACAGCTTTTGAAAAACGCGACTAAAACTTTTCTGAATCCTGGAGACAGGAAACTGGGTTGTAGGGATGAATATTTTTAATTTATTTGAATTAACGCGCGGGGCGCTGGTGCACTACGATGAATACAGGTACTAAACCCGATTCATCACATTTCTACTACAGTGGGTCCAGAGTAGTGATGGGTAAGTAAAATACTCGTGGTAATTTACTTGGTTTTCTATGGTAATTTACCTGGTATTTTACGTCATCAGTTTTCTACATGATGTAAATTACATCTTAAGGCTCATTTACACCTCTCTCTACTGGTCGTCAGCCAGCCAAAACGTCCAATTCCATTCACAGGAAGGTTTTTCCGAAAACGGAAAATGCTTTGCAATGGCGGCAAATTTTAAATTAAAAATGTATAATAGAAATAAATATAATGTTTATAGTGATTAATTGTTATTGAAAATACATTCTTCGAATCTGTTGTAATTATGGGAGAAGAAAATCGGACGGCAAGATAAATTATTAATAATTTATTCGTATGTGCAGTACTTTAAAGCATCCTCGGAACGCGTGCATGACGTATTATGTGGGAAACAATATTATTTTCCTGCGGAACAAAGGGACTAAAAATTTTCTAGGTGAGTAATACTGACATTCATAAATATCATAATCATCTGAATAGTACACGTATAAAAATAAAGTAATCAGGTATATTGTACAATGTGTAAACTTAATCTTAAACATAACATATAATGCTTGACTTGACTGCATGCTTATTCTATTTCCCTGGTGGACTGGCCGAACGCTAGCATTACGCTACAGCGTAACACTAAAGTAATGCTAAAGTAATATAGCATTACAATTAATAAAAGAAACAATGTAAATATGTAAGCTGTTGCAATTATAATAATACGTAAAAATTTACGTTAAATGGTCATGCCGTAATTGCAACAAGTTTCTTTTTCAGCGTTGAAAAATGAAAAAAATAATGTGGCTGTCATTGTAGTCTGCTAACAACGGCTTCAAGCGGGTTGCCAGCATGCAGGGGCCCGACTTCAATGAGAGCCACTTTGTTTTTTTACTTTTTAACGCTGATTACGGTATGATCATTTAACGTAAATTTTAACGTATTATTATAATTACAACAGATTATATATTTATTTCGCTTCTTTTAATAATTATAAGGCCATATTACTTTAGCATTACTTTAGTGTTACGCTGTCCCTAGCGGACCGAATGAACGGAACGGATACGCTACAGTGTATCGCTATAGTATCCATATCGTATCCTCTCCGTGTCATGCAAGAAAAACTTATGAAAAAGGGAAGATGAACATTCAACTTGTTGGAATTCGGATTCTATGCGAAATTTTGCGTTAGAAGGTCACGGAGTAATTGCAATAGTTTTTCTTACAACGATAAAAACTTTAAAAAAATATAATACTCATTGACAACGTGCGCTGAAGGCGACTTCAAGCGCATCCATAATCGTTTAAGGAGTACTGCTTAAACGATGATGGATGTTTGATTATGGACGCTTGAAGTCGCCTTCAGCCCACGTTGTCGATAGGTATTATATTTTTTTAACGTTTTTATCGTTTCAAGAAAAACTATTGCAATTACTCCGTGACCTTCTAACCTAAAATTTCACGTAGAATCCGAATCTCAACAAGTTAAATGTTCATCTTCCCTTTTTAATGAGTTTTTCTTGCATAATACGGAGAGGATACAATGTGGATACTATAGCGATACGCTGTAGCGTATCCGTTTCGTTCATTCGGTCCGCTAGGGGTAGCGTAATGCTTACGTTCGGCTTGGTTCGGCCGGTCCGCCATGGAAATAGAATAAGCATGCAGTTAAGTCAAGCATTGCAGGTTATGTTTAAGATTAAGTTTACACATTGTTAAATATACCTGATTACCTTATTTTTATACGTGTACTATTCAGATAATTATGATATTTATTAAGGTCAGTATTACTCACATAGAAAATTTATAGTCCCTTTGTTCCGCAGAAAAGAAATATTGTCTCCACACATAATACGTCATACACGCGTTCCGTGGATGCTGTAAATTACTGCACATACGAATAAATTATTAATAATTTATCTTGCCGTCCAGTTTTCTTCCTCCATAATTACTACAGATTCGAAAAATGTATTTTCAATAAAAATTAAATGCTCTGAACACCATATTTATTTCTATCATATATTTTTAATTTCAAATTTGCCGCCATTGCAAAGCATTTTCCGATTTCGGAAAAACCTTCCTGTGAATGGAAGTTGGATGTGTAGGCTGGCTGACGACCAGTAGAGAGAAATGTAAATGAGCCTTTATTCTATATATAAGGGCGTCACCTCGGAGGCGGGAAATTGAAAACTTGAGTCAGACAGCTAAGCAGAGGTTTTCTACACGCATTTTACATATTCGAGGTATTTTAAGTAATATACCTCCTTTAGGTATTGCACGTAAAAAAACTTCCAGTCACGCGTAAGTGCACATCCCTGATGGAATGTATGGAAGCCCGGAGTGTTTTTTGCCTTTGTTTTGCTTTAGCTGACATTATTATTTTTTACTTAACAATATAGGCATTGAAAAAAAACTGTTTTCTACGTAAAATACTTCACTTAGGTATTTTACGTCAAATACCTCCAATTACGCGTAACTGCACATCCCTGGTCCAGAGCCAGTGTGGCAACCTAGACGGATGCCATCATTTTAAGTTGAGATTATGTATAGTGTAGTATATTGTGTATATATATATATATATATATATATACTATTTATCTATAGTATATGTATAAGAAAACTGAGCTAATCAGCGAGTTGTAATTAGGTTGCCACACTGTCTCCGGACCCACTGTACTTTCTACGGCACCAAATACATAGGCGCGAAATTCAAATGAGGCCGTTATTCAGAAATGCATAATCAAAATGCAGCTAATGTGGTCGTTCGGTAACCTGTCCCTAAACAATAATACGCAAACATTTGCGAAAAATTGATGCAGAACTGCCTAGATAAAGAATACGAGAAGGTAAGTGCAAACTGAATTACAAAAGTAATTTAAACAATGCATAGTTTAATTTTTATTTGATCTTATCATGTACGAAATATTACCTGATATTATGTATCAGCAACAAGGGAGGAAATGGGTTGTGGGTGTTTTGTAAATAAGTAATATTATTCTTCAGTTACATTTGTGAATCATTTATTGAAAACCAATTAAAAAAGGTATTATTTTTAAAAATGCTCATCTTTTTAACTTGATATAATTTTAGTACTGAAGGCGCAACTTGCAATTCTTATTTAATCCCAATGTTATACAGCGCATTTTATTCCTCCAGAATTTCTCTAGAAATCTTATTGGTACATTTTTATTAAACAAATTTTATTTAAGAAAAGTATTTTTTATAAAATGAACAATTTTATAAGCTCTAAATAAAACTTAAACAAAAAAACGTACCGAAGATACTTGTGGAGAATGTTGCAAGGAATAAAATAAGTCCTACAACATTAAAATTATATAAGAATTGCAACTTTTACCTACAAAGGAAAAGAACACAAAACTCTAAATAACTAATATGAAAGATATTCTCTTTCAAAATTAGTTAAGATTAACAAATTAACAAATCTCCTCGATTTTATACCTTTTTTTACAATGCTCATTTTACCTGAATGTGAAATGTAACTGTAAATTACCGTTTTCCCTTTTTTAATTGGTTTCCAATAAATTGTTCACAAATGTAATTAAAGAATAATGTTACGTATTCACAGAACACCTACAACTTATTTCCTCCCTTCTTTCTGATACCTAATATCAGGTAATACTGCGTACATGATAAGATCAAATAAAAATTAAACTATATGCATTGTTAAAAAAGGTTTTTGTAATTCAGTTTGTACTTACCTTCTCGTCTTCTTCATATAGGCAGTTCCGTATCAATTTTTCACGAATGTTTGCGAATTAGTTTTTAAGAAATATTACCCACAAAACACATGAGCTGCATTTTGATTATGCACTTCGAAACAAAGACGTCATTTGAATTTCGCGCCTAATGTATTTGGCATCGTAGGAATTGTTTCACAGAGCCATCTTCACCTGACTTGCCGGCCAGACTAAATATATCTAGAAGGGAAACAACTACTTCGAAACTGAACGGAAGTCTGGTAGGACAAATTAAATTTCTGTGACATGGAAATTATGGCACATGCCAGTTCGGATACCTAGACATTAGCATAAATGAAAATTTCGGAAAAGGAAATTTATGACAAATGATAATTCGGATAAATGTAAAATATGACAAATAAAAATTCGTCCAAATGAATATTATTTTATGCGGAAATTAGGAAAAATGACATTTATGTCGAATACACATTCGGAAAAAGAAAAGAAATTAGATTAAATTCAACTTAGGATAAATATAGATTATGGTGAATAAAAATTCGAAAATACGAAAATTATGCCAAATGAGAATTCGGTATAATATAAATTATAATAATTGGTAGTTAGGACAAATAGAGGTTATGTGAATTGACAATTCGACAAAATAAAGATTATAATGAATGATTGTTCGTCAACTTGATTTTCGGTCAAATGAAACTAAGGTAATATGGAATTCGGGGTATATTCAGGCGCCTCATATCATATAATACTTAGTATATGCGGTACTCAAATCTCAAAAATTACATCCATTTTCACCTATCTCTACGGTCTACGAGATAATTGTTGTTAAACATAACAATAATGGAAGGTTCCCCTCAGATCCCAATGGAAAGTTCTCAAGCGGCGGACATTACATTACGGCAATACATCCCAGTTAGAAAACGTGCGGGGCACGTTACACGCACGGAATGCAAGGCACGCCGTGCCTGCAGGGTGCGAGGCATATGCGCCGCACTGTGTAAGGGGCACGCTAGTGCGAGGCATATAAGTCGCACTTCGTGATGGGCACGATGTGCGGCGCATGTGCGTCGCACTTCGTGAGAGGCATTATTTATAGTATGAATACATAAGTGAGAAGCGTAGTTTTGAATAATAGTAATTATTATAACTATAATTTGAACTATAATTATTTTAAAAATGGTTTATTCATAAAAATTGAAACACTCCCAATTTTATCGTAAGCATGAAATAGGAAATTGTTATGAATACCATTAATTGAATGCATTTGTAAAATTGCCTCATGTGCAATTCATTTTATTTATTTGAAAATGGTAATTTAATAGTCTGTTCCTTTACTCGATCGGTGTAAGATTAACAAGAACTTTTTTTTTTTTTTTTCTGTAACTTTTTAAAAAGAAAACAATTATTTCTAACTTTTTAAACTTTTTTTTCTATTATCTTTGGTTCCTTTTTTGAAGATTAAAAAAATGTTTTCAAAAATTCTTATTTCAAGTAACATTCGTACAGCTGTGTAATTACACAAAAATTTCAAAACCATAAAAAACTATAAAAGAATAAAGTGTAAAGGAAAATAGTTAAACAATATGTCTACAAATGCTTAATCCGAGTGAAGAATTTTTTGAAATATTTTTGTATGGTCATCCCGAAATTTAAAAAGAACAAACAAAAAATCGTAAAAAGTTCCAAATAGCCAGAAATTTGTATTTTGTATTTACATAATATTTCAAAAATTTTCAATTTGCATTGGAATTTTTTTTAAAGATGAAACTGTTGGAATTGTTACGTCTCGATTGAGACCCACTTACCTTATCATAAATAATTAAATCTAAACTTAGGCTATTTCCTCCTTTTTTTATTCTAAATTTGTAAAAAAAATAGAATTCATGGATTGAGGAACAAGCAAGACGAAAAGTTGAAATAATTGAATTCGAGATATTATATTTATGTTTTAATATCAATAATTTTTACAAGTGCGATGTGTGAATGTTTTGTGAAATGTTTTAGTTGTTTTTAGTCGATTGACGCGACATGTAATTTGAAAGGATTACAGGAAACCTCGTTTAGTGTCCACCCTTTAAAAAAAAGGAAAACACTTTAATCACGAGAATTTAATTAAAAAAAAAAAAAAAATTAAGGCATAGAAATGTTTCATGCAAACTTACCGAAGATTTTTGTTTGTTGTTGCTCGGAACTCGTTATTTTGATGATGGTGGAAGTGGTCAGTTTTTTTGTTGTTGATGGACTCCTTGCAGAACTTCTGGAATACTAGTGAGGGACGGCTTCCAGAATTGGGTTGATCTTTCTTGTTGGTTTAATGTATAGTGATACAAAAGATGGTTCCAGAACTGCTGGGGAGGGTTTTCTTGAGTTTAAGGGGGTCACTGACTTTAATTATGTTTCAAGTTAAAACAGTCGTCGACTTGTTCTTTTTAGATTCAAACTGAACCCACTGTCCTTAAGTCTTTTATAATTAATTAGATTTTGACTAAGTCCACTGATTTTATATTTTTTTAAACAGTTTCACTTTTGACTAAGTCCACTGATTTTATATTACCCTTCAAAACATGCCCAGTGGGCACAAAACTATGAACATCCCAAGCACGTCCTTGGGACGTTCCTAGGACGTCCAATGTCAGTCCAAACAACGTCTCTGAGACGTCTAATATCCTAAAGATGCCCTAAAGACGTCTGAAAGACATAGGACGTTCTCGGGACATCTTTCGGACTGACATTAGACGTCTTAAGAGCATCCCTAGGATGTCCAAAAGACATGTTCCAAAAGACGTCTTAGGGATGTCCCGAAGACGTCTCTAGGACATGCTTAATTTTTTTGCCCACTGGGTGGGTATATATAGCAAGAAATTCGGTTAGGGGTGGAAAAATAGTCACTTCATGGACCATTTTCTGACAAGATTTATGGCATTATTGACACAGATCTTGGGACAGTGCATAGGTGGGAGGCCACGTGCCGGTGTTTGCTATGCATTTTCTTGCGGGGTTGCCGTCCGCTATGTATCAGTATGATGTTTATGCCCTTTTCACCAATTGGGCCATAGTAGATGGTCCTCGCGTGTTCCTTCGTGGGGCTTCCGATCTTCCAATTGGTTGTGACGTCAATGACCGCGCATGCAAATTTTTATTGCTTGATATTTCTTAGTATTTTACGTAGAATTTATAATATGATTCAAAATATAAATAATAAATGTTTATATAAACAATAATTGGTAATAATTGATTATGATAATTAATTATAAAAGGTATAGAGTTAATTATAAATACGCAGTTTTCGAATATATATGTGAAGTGATCTATGTATCTATTGTCGGTACAGTAGGGTGCTTCCTATTTGTGGATCGCCCTTCAATAGTCGATAAGTGTTTGGAGAATATATTCGAGGAATATTCTTATGGTAATGATAAATTATGGGTTGTGAATATTTTATATAATTGAAATTGCTAAGTGTTTATTATTATAAATAAGTAAATATAATGATCACAGGTGGTGATACTTTAGTAGTCGATAAGTGTTATTCAGAGAATATATTCAAAGACTGCTCTTATCGTAATGATAAATTAGAGTTTATAAATAGTTTATATAATTGATATTGATAAGTGATTATTATTATAAATAAGAATATATTATGTATATGTGACGGACCCAGGCCGTGACACCCCTCAACTTAGATTTGAGTATTTTGAATGAAATGAACAATACTCAAACTTTTCAATTGATTTTTGAATTGAATAGGTTTTCGTATGGATAGAAAAAATTTAAGTGAGTTGATTTCACTTTTGGGGCAGATTTTTATACGACCTCGACTTTAATCTTATTGTAAGAGATATATTTTCGTGGGAGTAAGAGGAATTTTCGGTTAAAATATAATAGACATAATAAAAACTGTAAGTCCTTCGGCCGCTTCTTCCTGCTCTATTATAATGCTACCCAGTGGGCAAAAAAATTAAGGATGTCCTAGAGACGTCTCCGGGACATCCCTGAGACGTATTTTAGAACATGTCTTTTGGACATCCTAGGGATGCTCTTAAGACGCCTAATGTCAGTCCAAAAGATGTCCCGAGGACGTCCTATGTCTTCAAGACGTCTTTAGGACATCTTTAGGACATTAGTCGCCTTAAAGACGTTGTTTGGACTGACATTGGACGTCCTGGGAACGTCCCTAGGACGTTCTTGGGATGTTCATATTTTTGTGCCCACTGGGTAGGTCGTAAAATCGGATAAGGTGTTTGCGAACCGTATATTTCCATAGGTTCATACGGTGTATACAATTTATTTGTATGGTTGCTTGATTGTGACAAAATATAATTGTGTACTTTTGAGCTTATTCGTAACAAAGAGGTGTTTTCAATTATTTTCATAGTTAAAATTTCTTAAAGGATAGTTAAAATTTCTTAAAGGACGTGTACAATCGATCGCATGATGTCCTCTTTCATAACATCGCTCACATGCGGATGTCCATTTATACAATTTTATTTTTTCGAAGTACATTTCTCGCACATTTTGAATATTATTGTTTAATGGCAATTGGTCCTCTCTAAAATGATAATTATCTGATAATGTTCTTAAAATTTCTCGGGCAGCATTATGCTTCGCTGTTTTTTTTAAACGTTGGTTGCGCCAGTTTTAACATAGTTTTCGTCAATTTTCTTAATTTAGCACGTCACTGCGAATAATTTCACTGAGTGTCTGTACCGGACTGACAGATTCGCTTGGATTTATCCTTGCATTTGCTGGTCTTAATTATTTGCTGGACTTAATTATTTTTGGAGAATCTAAAATAGACGCAATTAGAAAACTCAATGCTCTCCAAGAGTATTGTAATATTAATAAACTCACAGTTAATAACAACAAAACCAAATACACTATATTCAAGAAAGGCCGGATCAGCGCAAAACTCCTAGGTCTCAAATATGATGGTAACTCTTTGGAGTTCCTTCCTTGTTTTGAATACTTGGGTACAATTTTTTCTAGAACAGGTACTTTCAACTTAGCTGCACATGCAGCAGTTAGCGGAGCCAACTCAGCCTCAGCCTCGGCGTTCAATATTTTAACTAGAACTAAGTGCTCCTCATGGTCTTCCATTATCATAATTCATGACTCTATTATAAAGAGTTCCTTATTGTATTCGGTTCACATTATCGGATTAAATTATCTAGATGTCTTCGAAAAAGCTCAAGTCCGTTTTTTCAGCAATCTTTTGCGCCTGACTTCGTTGTCAGATTGGAACTAGGTCTACATCATACCAAATATTAAAATTGGCGCTGAATTGGGCGGCGAAGATTTTCGATATGGAAGACTCGCGCTATCCTAAACTTTGTATGCTAAAACTAGTAGAAACCGCAAACCGCAAAAATGTTAAATATAACTGGCTAGGCCAACTTATTAGATGTTTGGAGGGAGCGGGAATAAGTCACAATCTTATGGATCTCAATGGTCCCAATCTTATAACTCAAATTGATACTATATCTGATAGATACCGTGATTTTTTCCATTCGCGGGATCTGTTAAGATTGGACAACAGTAATTTTAGTTATATATACAGTAAAATTTTACACAATGATGCACTATTCCCGCAATATCTGCTATTCAAAGCTCCTTTCCTTTTTAAGCGCTTTTTCGCTCAACTAAGAACTTCCTCCAGATTCACCATTAAGTTCCCAGTGGGCACAAAAATATAAACATCCCAAGAACGTCCTTGGGACGTTCCTAGGGCGTCCAATGTCAGTCCAAACAACGTCTCTAAGACGTCTAATGTCCTAAAGATGTTTTAAAGACGTCTTGAAGACATAGGACGTCCTCGGGACATCTTTTGGACTGACATTAGGCGTCTTAAGAGCATCCCTAGGATGTCCAAAAGACATGTTCAAAAATACGTCTTAGGGATGTCCCGAAGACGTCTCTAGGACATCCTTAATTGTTTTGTCCATTGGGTTGACCTCTAAAGCTGGAACAACTGTAATCGATCCACAACAGATTTGCCAGTTATGTAATCTAAGAGAAAATGAAGATCTCTTACACATCCTCGCTAAATGTCCACCCTGTAAAAAGGAGAGCATTGAAATGGATTACATGGAATTGAAAAAATTGTACACTTTAATGCCTATAAATCTAAACAAATTCCGTTTTTGTCCGAGTGGTCATTCAACGGCATTCGAATGCATTAATTGTATTCGATATATCCGGTCGAAAAAAGCATTAAATGGCATTCGACCTATTTGGTAATTGAACGGCATTGGTTCCATTCTATGCCTCCGATCACT
>CAKNWT010191463.1:0-10837 GCA_932066315.1 Andricus coriarius
TATATGCAAACGGTTCTTGAAGAGTAAATAATCATTTTTTGAAAAATCTCGATTTTCTCATACTTCGAGTAAACATATAATAAAGAAACAAATGAAAATGCAACAATCTCTGACCAAGGTGCTCTTGGAAATTAAGCGCACTTCAATTTAAAACAAAAATACTTGCAGATCGAGGCAAAATTGAAGGCTGTAGACTGTTTTGAACGAAAAAAATGCGCTTCCTCCCACAGTGCATGCTATCGCGTGCACTTCAACATTTCTATTATTACTGCAAATATTGACCGATTTTCATGAAACTTTTTTGCACTTTCTTCAAATTATATGAATAAACTATTTCTGCTAATTAAAATCGAACCACGCGATGCTTTCATAATTTTAGTTTTTTGAACCGGCCTGCATCTCATAACAATGAAAGGGTAGATTCGTTTCGGGTAATTCGATGCGCCCTGGAGTCTCCACGCGCTAGTACTGAGAGGCACTGAATTTTTTTCCATTGTTCTTTTCTTTTTGTTTATAAAGTAAAATATAAACATTTTTTCAAAAAACCGAGTCTAGCCGGCAAAACACACCAATATTTAGATGAGGTATGCAAAATATCATACCAAAATATTCACCGTACGGCCGGAAACTGGCATCCCGTTTTATAATGAAGATACGGCCCCTTAACCAGTGAAACCTTGGCACCTCCAAGAGCGCCGATGATCAAGGCGATAAGCTTAAAGGAATATTCCGGGTATAGCCGTCGCAACTCCCTTATAAGTTCTTTATACCTCTCTTTCTTTTCATTCTCCTTGGCTATGATGTTTTGGTCAGCTGGTGCCGAAAATTCGATAACGAACATGGTTCGTTTCTCGAAGTCAAGAAGAACTATGTCAGGCCTCGAGTGCGCAACAGAAACAATTGTGGAGAATATGAAGTTCCAGTATATCCGACACTTCTAATTCTCGACAATGGACTCTATTACCCAAGAAGCGTTTAGCGGACCGGTATTTGGGCCGATGCCGTAAGAGTGACAGAGATGGTAATAAAGCACTCTTAGTGCCGCATTGTGCCTGAGGATGTAGGTCGTTCCCGCATGAGTTGGACAACCAGATAGTATGATAGTATGATAGCTCTGCAGCTATCATCGGGAATGTCTTGGCTCAAAATGTGGCGGCGGTATGCTAGACTGGAAATGACACCGTCTTGGCATGCCAAAATGAAACCCTCCGTGCGCGACTTCAATCCGGGTGATTTAAGGAAAGCACAGGTTAGCTCATACGACATCGACAGATCCTCCCCATTTCTGTGGAAGATGCCGCGCATCTTCTTCTCGAGGAGCTGTTCGCGGAAGTTTTTCACCTGTGCCTTCTTAAGCCGGGCCGAGTGTTTCAGCAGCCTCCTCCGCTGCTTTGTAGAGAAACGCCCCTTTGCCCACTTCTTCGTGTTTCCTGACCATGTTAATAAGAGATTCTTGTCCATTTGCGACTATATGTGCTGTACCCCAAATAATCCTGTTGTGAAGACATTCAAGATTTATTATTCCGCGACCACCTTGACGGCGTGAGATGTATAATCGCGGAACAGAAGATTTAAGGTGCATGCTTTTGTTCATGTGCATGTCCTCGCCGACAGTTCGGAAGACCAAATCCGTCGAATGAGACGTTTGTATCTGCATCGGAGAGTATCCTTTATAGATGTCACGTCCTGAATGCGGCTCTGTGACACGCCCAGGTATGTATAGGTCTCTCCAGCGCCAAGGTTTCGTATAGCGCTTCTGTATACGAGCTCAGGGTCTTCCGGGATTCCATTAACTTTTCCTTTCTTCAGATAAACCTTGGCGCATTTTTCTAACTCGAACTCCATTTCAATTTCTTGAGTGTACTCTTTGACGGTGTCTAGAGCTAGATGTAGTTTCTCTTGATTTTTAGCATAGATCTTGAGATCATCCATGTAAAATACATGAGTGACCTTATGCTTTCGATTTCCAGGTTTGCCGCAGAGGTACTCTTCGGAATGGCGAAATGCGAGAGATAGTGGCAATAATGTGAGGCAAAAGAGGAGAGGGCTCATGGTGTCGCCCTGAGACACACCTCTCTGAAAGGCGACACTGTTAGTGATCACACGATCTTTTCCAGATAAGATAGTAAATCTGGTTTTCCAAAGCGGCATTAATCTCTCTATGCACCTCACGATGTGTGGATGAACCTTTAAGCTTTCCAACAGACAGATAATAAGTCTATGGGAGGTTGAATCAAAAGCTTTCCGGTAATCAATCCAGGCCATCGATAGGTAACGCTGATAGAATGCTGCGTCTTTACAGACACATCTATCGATGAGCAGGTTCTCCCGACATCCTGCTACGCCTTTCTTTGAGCCACGTTGTTCGTACATCTCTCGCCACACAGGTCCAATTGTCCAAGCAATCCTATTATTTAGGATAGCTGTGAAGATCTTATACAGTGTGTTCAGACAAGTTATTGGCCTTTAATTTTTAGGGTCAGCTAAGTTTCCCGTCTTCGGCAAGAGCACTGTGCGCCCTTCTACCAACAACTCCGGAATAGGCTCTTCCGGCTTCAGATATGAGGTGAAAATGCGGGCCAGATACTGGTGGCTTGAAGGAAACTTCTTCCACCTGAAGATGTTGATACCATCTGGTCCCGGATCGGAATAGTTCTTCATGGCTCCTAATACGTTTTTTAACCTCCCCGGTAGTGATAGGTGGGCATTCCTCCTCAGGTGTTATGAGGGCACTGCACAGCTCCTTGAAGCTATTTATATTCTTCGAGTGTTCTTTCAGTGGATGCTGGACTTCGTAGACTTCTCTCCAAAATGCATCGACATCCTCTGGTGTGGGCGGGTGGTCGATTTTTTTTCGACTTAACAGAAATTTTTTATTTAACAACAAAGTTACAACTTTTTGTTGCTAAACTTTTCCGAGATACCATTTCTTCTAAATCTTTCAAAGTCATTACAAAGTTCATAAATCAGTGTAATAACTGACTAAAAATAATTTTTAGTGGGCTAGAGTAACAACAAAAATGGTTAATAATGTAAGAAACAAATTAATAAACAAAAGACATTTTTTCGTGAGTCGCAATGATTAGCAAATTTTAACCCATAGCATTTGTTAAAAGTATCACAGATAATGATATGCGCTTATAATAAGTTAAGAATAACTAATTGTTGCACATTATTTAAGCAATTTTTACAAACAAATGCACACTTTGACCATTTTTTTATGAGAAGGCTTGATTTTTTTGCGGAGTCAACTTAAAATGTTTTGCCAAAGACTCCTTGCTATCATATTTTTCACAGTGACCAAAAAAAGTTAATTATTTAAACGATTTTGATAAACAAATGCACATTTTAGTCATTTTTTCATGAATAGGATTTATTTTTTTGCGATATCAACTTCACATGTCTTGCCAAAAACACCTTGCTATCATATTTTTGATAGAAACCAAAAAGTATTAATAACTTGAACAATTTTTATAAACAAGTGCACATTTTGACCATTTTTTCTTGAATAGGTTTGATTTTTTTCGGAATCAATGCGAAATGTCTTGCAAAAGACTCTTTGCTGTCATATGTTTTATAGTGACCTGATATGCACCACGAGCAGGTAGCTCAATCCGAATTTACATATCATGTGGCCCCGAAAAGGGACATAGGTATTCGTGCTTCTGTTAGTCAGAATCGAGCTGACTCCTTGGAGATTGTCATACTCTCAGCTATTTTTGACAGAGGTTTCATCTTCCTAGATTCTACTTTTCTATAACTGCTTATCGAAGGGTCCGAATGGAGCAGAAGATGATGAAGAACATATAGGTTCGTCAATTGTCTGTCAGACATTCTGCTGTTATTAGCTCTAATTTTTCTAAGGATCATATTGTTTTTCTGCATTTATTTTATTTTGTTTTATGGAAGACGTTCATAAATAGACTGCATGTTTTTACGGAGATATTGAGATATCGAAGTATTTATTAAAATGGAATACAGAATAAAAAATCAGCACTTATGTGACATCATTTGGAATAGTGATCCACAATCAAAATGTAACAAAGTAGGTTTGAATTCGGATAATATTAAGGCCACGTATTCTTTTGATGAAAGTCAGTTAATAGTTATAAAAACAAAATTGGTTCACTCTTTTATTCCTTTGTATAATAGAAAATGGAAAAGTGTCTGTAAGAAGAAAGCATTTTTTGTGCAAAATCGTCCTCAATTCTTAGAAACAGAGTTCAAGGTACCTTTTTCATGTCCACCTATCCAAACAAAAGGTTTAACTAATGTTCCAAAGAGAGGAAGACCACGATTATCATTTGAAGATGGATGCGAAAAGACGAAGGAAAGGTGCGTCCAAGAACTTGCTTCAAATTATAGCAAGAAGGAATTATCCAAAGCACTTTCATTTATCAAAATGGAGTCCGATGGCGAATGTGGGACGCAGCAGCTTCGTAAGGAAGATGATGACGAGCGTAAATTGCAGAGAATCTTGGCGATGTACGTGGATTTAGGTATGTCGAAGAGGAAATACGAAAAGCTAACAACGTAAAATCAAGAAATAAGTGGCAATGATTCATATGCTCCATATCTGAAGATCTCCGAAGCGATAAAGCATGTTATCCAGGAAACGGTGAGAATATAGAAACATCGAATTTAGGACAAGACGTCATTCCAGAATTATAGTACGCCATGTCCACTTTTTGAAAATTTTGAGTTATTATTATTTTTAGTTTCATTGAGTGTTAAACTATGTTTTAAAATAAAGTTATCCCTGGAATGTATGCTTTAAGCTCCACAAATATTAATCAAAATATCGATGCTAATTAATCGTTAGAATTATATTAAGCCATATCCAGCTTTTATTTTTAAAGTAAAAAGATGCCAACTTCAGACTATAAATGTTGTTTAACTAACATAATTTTAATGAGAAAACGAATTCTGAAAACACTAGTTTCTGAGTTTAAAAAATGGATATCGATGACAAGTAAGTAGTAAATTATTTCCAATATTTCTTACTGATAATATTATAATTTTGCAACGTACATTTATCTTCACCTTATGAAAGTTATTTTGTGTTGTAAGTTAATGAAATTTTCATCAAATTAATTTCTTCTAAATATTTATTTCACGTTAGAGAGACCGAAAAGGATAGAGGATTGTTGACGAAGCCCGCTACTACATATGATATCTTTAAAATAAAGTGGTTTTTTTAAACAATAATATAACTTTTTGTTAATATTTCTGTATTTTAAACATTTTTATTTACTTCAGGGAAATCGAAGAAGAAGAACTCGAAGGAAGGGAAACCGATCATGCAGAAAATAGCAAAAAGCGCAGTAGGAAAAGAAAGCGAAGTCCCGAAAAATGGTATCAGAACGTACGGAACCGATTAAGAAAACCGGGCCAGGAATGTGAAACGACAAAAAAAGGTGTCTTTCGTCCAGCTTGAGATATGAAGCCTCTTTGTGCATGTAGGATGAAGTGCGGAAATCTTATATTGGAAGAAGAACGAAGAAGGATATTTAAGAAATTCTTGACCTTAATGTAAACAAATATTTCTTCTATTTGTTTAACTGAGCTCGGCTGGTCCTGACTCCTATGCTTCTCCGCGCTCACGCCGCAACTTCTGTCTTATTCGCATTAAGGAGTTCTCCGTTAAATAAACAACTCACCATTATCAAGAACTCAACATTTATTAACAGTCGAGATTAAAACCAAAGCACCCCACAAGTGTTCCGACTCACATACGCCTCCGCCACACTACTCCCCTTGCACTCACTTTCTTCTCCCCCTTCTACTCCCGCTATCTGCGTTTCCGGTAACGACTTAATAGTTTCCTCGTTTTAAATTAAAATGGCTAACAGATCCGGCTATCCTGAAAAGTTGAATTTCCACATCCAATGCGATTTGTCTTTAGAACATAGTTTAAAAACTAATACAATTAAATATAATAATCAGCCTTAAAACACCATCACAAAAAATTGTTCAACCAAAGATTTCCAGCAAACACTTAAAGTCTTAATTAACTTTTATAATATCCCCAAACGCATAGGAACTTTCTTACTTCGCTGACTTCTTCTTAATTCCCTTGGCTCCTCTTCTGTCTTGTCGGTCTCAACAAAATTTCCCTTTGTCGCTAGTCTCTCTTCTTGTCCAGATTCATTTGCAGATTCTTCCTCTACATCAGCATCTTCGAATTCATCATCTGACTCGTGCCCGACTGCCCTCCAAGGCTTGAGTTGTGAAGTGTGAGCAGTAGTAGCATAAGTGCGTCTTGAATTGTCGTGTTTTAATTGATCAACTTTATAGGTATCATGCCCCATTATTTCAGTGACTACCAAGGGTCCGCGATATCCTTTTTGTAGCTTTCTAGGCACTCCGGTGTTGTCAGGTGCTTTGTCCATGAAAACCACATCTCCCAGTTGCTATCCTTCATCCTTGTATAGCTTCCCATCTGCTCTTGCTTTCATTTTCACCTGCGTTTCTTCAGTCACCTCCCTAGCTTCATCTTGCATCTCTTGTGCTGTCATCGTTGGTTCTCGTTGAGCTTCTGCACCTAGATTACTGAGTCGACCTTAAAACCGAGGTTGGTATCCATGCAACACCTCAAAAGGGCTCCTGCCCGTCGTTTTATTTCTTGATAAATTTAGATGTTTCTCCGCCTCTGAAATTTTTTCGTCCCATCTGTCGTGTTGGTTGTCTTCAATGGTAGTTTGTATCCATGGCACCAGCACTTGATTAACTCTTTCGACGATTCCATTGGCCTGAGGATGACGTGGTGAAGTCAAAAAGTGCCTGATTTTCCGTTACAAAATTCTTCAAAGGTTTTTGCCGTAAAACAAGCACCTCGATCGGTGATCAACCGTTTAGGTATTGCCCACACCGAAAAGATAAGTCTTCAAACTCCGGATCTCTCCTTGAGCTTTTGTGTCTTTACATGGGATTAGGAGGGTGTAACGCGTCAAATTGTCTATCACGACTAACATTATTATATGATCATTATTATATCATTATTATATGAGTTCTTCCTCTTCTACTGCTGGATATTTCGTTAGAATACATTCGGGACACATAGATTTATGACGTCTCACATACCTTTTCAACCTTGGAAACCAGAAGTATCTCAAAATCTCAGCTACGGCTCTGTCCACAGAAAAATGTCCACGTAGATCGTGATAACGAACCACGATGGATTTCCTCATGGACTTAGGGATCACCATTTTCCAGTGCTCTGTTTGTCCTGACCCTTGCACTCGATAAATAAGTTGTTGAACCATCTGATATCCACCTGCTTCATTTTTCTCTCCAGCAGTTCGATCTTCCGGGTTCTTTTGAAGAATTAAAGCCAATTTCTTCAATTCTGGATCTGCGGCCTGCATTGCTAATCCAAATTCTTCCTCAGTCATAGAAATAAAGATCATCCTTCGATCCACAACTTCTTTCCACGTGTCCTTTGCTTCAGTTACTGGCGCCCTGCTCAGAGCATCAACATGAGCCATCCGTAAACCTGGTCTGTGACGTATTATCATTTGGTACTCCTGCAACAACTCGGCCCATCTGGAGATGTGAGGATTTTTGGTCCTATTGGCATTCAAATATACCAAGGCTTGACAATCCGTAACGACTGTAAATTTAATGTCAATCGCCATGAGCTCCAGTTTACTGGAATGATAATTGTGCTCTACGTCTGTCGCCTTCTTGCTCACTGCATACACTATGTGCATATAGTCGTCTGCACCTTTCTGTAACAGCATTACACTTAAGCCATCAGCGCTGGCGTCCGTATGAACTTCTGTTTCTGCCTTTGGGTCATACAAAGCAAGAACACGTTCTTCGCTCAAGGCATTTCGGAGGTCCTCGAATGCTCTTTGTTGTTCGTCCGTTCATTGAAATTTTGTATCCGATTTCAGCAGTCTCGTCAGTGGCTCCGCCTTCAAGGCATATCGTATGATGTGTCTTCGGAATGCACCTGTCAATCCCATAAATCATCTCACCTCGTGAAAATTCTTCGGAACTGAAAACCTCTTAACTGCATCCACCTTAGTCACTCCTGGTCGTAGTCCTTCAGCTGAAATTCGATGTCCAAGATTTCCAATGCTTGTAATATCAATTCCAATCGTATTAAAAGGTCGTCCCATTTTTTGCAGGAATGATCACATCATCCACGTAGAATAATGCGACTTTGTTTCGCAGATTCTCCAAAGCTTGGTTCATGACACGTCCAAATTCGAATGGCGCGTTCTTCAACCCGAACGACATACTTGTCAACTCTCCGGAATCCTCCGGTGTCACAAACGCTGTCTTTTCTCTAGCCTCTCTACATAAAGGGACCTGATGGTGTCCAAGTGCCAAATCTAAAGTAGCAAACATTGTGGCTCCAGATAATTCCCGGATCTGGTCGTCTATGTTAGGCAAAGGGTAGCTCTGCTTCAAGGTTTGCGCATTGAGTCTCCTATAGTCTATCACCATCCTAGGTTCTCCATTTTTCTTCTCAATTATCATGGCTGGGCTGGCGTATGGTGACTTCGTATCTTGGACCAGACCCACTCTCTTGTATTCGTCGAGGATGTTTTTAAACTGGTCTCTTTCTGTTTTAGTTGCGCGGTATGGTGCTAAATTTACCGGCTTAGCTCCCTCCAATTCTCGTATCTCAATTTCCGTCAAGTGGGTGCATCCTAGTTCTTCTAAATTCAAAGATCAACACGTTCGCTATTTATTAGCCAGTTTAAGTAGTTCAAGTTCCTGATCTTTCGAGATATTCTCCCCTACCTTAAGCATTCCCATCTCCAGAGGTTCTCGTTCAGGCTTGAGTCTTGGAACAGGTTCAGTACTTACTATATCTCGCGCAATTTTTTCTCCGACCTACGTTGCTACCTCTTTCTTCCCGCAGTTAGCCATCAATACATCAATGGGACCAGCTATCGAATTGGCATGCACCAAGTATGCCTCCGATGGAGGTATTACCACACTTTCAGTGATCTTGAGTTGATTAGTTGAACTGACATCGGCAGCTTCTACAGGGAGGTCGTCACTCAGCTTACGCGGCACTCTCCAAAATTGCACGTTTCCTTCCTCAGAAACACTCCGAATTCCCTGTTGATTCATCCAACTCCTGCCAATCAATATTTCACGTGCAATCATCGAATCTGAAACAACTAAAGCTTGAACTGTTTCTCCCACGACTCCATCGATCTCAAGGACAAGATTCACCACTCCAGATGCTTTTGCCCGACCTCCGATTCCAACCATCACACCTCCTCCGGGTGCTTGCTCTGGTGAGTTGACCTTGAATTTACAATGCTCTACTACCGACTTCCGAATCAAACAGTCCGAACTTCCTCCTTCCAAGAAACCAGTTATCACATACTCGTTGTTAACTATCACCTTTTTGCAGGTACTTGGATTTGAGATTCGTTCCACCACGTTGACTAATGAAGGCGAAGGTTTATTTTCCTTCTTTGGGCAATTTTTGCTGATATGGCCTTCTTGTTTCCATTTGTAACAAACATTTTTCCCAGGCCTTGGACAATCTCTTCCCAAATGACCTTCATCCCCACAATTGTAGCATCTACCCTGACGCTTACCTAGTGCTGAGGATTTCAAAGTTTTCTGATGTCCGCCCGTTGAAGATTCTTTTAAAGTTGTCGATTCCGAGTTTGTCTTCTTATATTCCGGTTTTGTCATTTTGACAGGTCGTCGGGACACATTCATCGCTTCCAACTGTGTGAGGTCTTCCAAGAGATCTTCTTCTCTTGTGTGCTTCCGAGCACTCTACTGCACAACAAATGCTGTGACCACAATCCTTCAAGGATTTGCATCTTGTTTTCCGTAAAATCTAATATGAGTTTTCTGCACAAATATAATTTTCTTCATCCCCTAGCCGAAAGTACGTCTTCCCGGCTGCATTTCTGTCTGGAAACAGTGGCTTTTGTGGCCTGCTAGAGAACGCGATCTCTGATTGGCTGCGAGATTTTTGTGGCTCGCTGACATAGCAACGCTCACTGTTATTGTGTACTCAGCCTCCAAAAAAAATTTATCTTGACAGGTGCATGGAAAAAAGAGAGCATCGGTGTGTTCAACCTCAAAGCTGATGATTTAAGGTTATTGCGATTTTTGTGCATAAAAAATCGGCACAAAACCTCAAAAATGATCGACTCGTCTGAAGATTCTGCGGACGAGGAAGAAATGTTACGAAGAAATGAAAAATGTGTTTTTCATGCCCGCCCCGACCAGCAAAACCTCGACTCCGCCTCGCCTTTGCAAAAGTCGGGCGGGCGACTGAATCCCATGCATCCGCTCAGCTGACCGAGAGCAGCGGCGCGACGACACTACGTACTTTCGGCTGGGTATGAAGAAAAATAGTATACGACACATGGCTAGAAATATTGGATACCCTGGCGTGCGTGATATGAGGCCTCGGCTTCGCCTCGGCCTGCATGTCACACACGCCCGGAAATCCAAATTTCTGGCCTTGGGTCGTAATATACTATTGTCAATGACGTAATTCGTCGTCGATTCATTATGTAATTGCCTTCTTTCCGTTAACTGATGCCATAACTCCGTCCTTGTTTGATCACGTATAAATATTTTCTGAAATCTTTGTCGAAATTCAATCCAAGTTGTAATAAGGAATCTCTGCCGACCACGACTCTCTAGCCGCCTCTCTCAATCCCGTGATCGCTGCTCTCAACTTCGTCATTTCGCTCCATTTATTTAATTCTGCCTAATCCTCGAGGTCTTCCAACCACATTTCCGCTTTACGTGATTTTCCTTTCCCGTCATATTCTCGGATCTTGGAAACTAATGGAAGAGTACATCGGTAATGAGAAGAGCTTCTATCCTCCTCTTT